>JAUZST010008490.1:0-13534 GCA_034779995.1 Parotocinclus haroldoi
TGTGTGTGTGTGTGTGTGTGTGTGTTTTGGGTATTGTCATGCTGAAAGATCCAGTCGTGACCCATCTTCAATGCATTTACTGAGGAAAGGAGGTTGTTGGCCAAAATCTCACTTGACCCCATCCATCCTCAGGTCAACACAGTGTAGTCCTACTGTCCCTTTTGTAGAAAAGCACTCCCAAGAGTATGATGTTTCCATCCCCAGTCTTTACAGTTGGGGTGTTGTTCTTGGGGTGTACTCATCCTTTTTCTTCCTCCAAAGACAGTGATTGGAGTTCATACCAAAAGGCTCTATTTTGGACTCATCTGACCACATGACCTTCCCCCCATGGCTCATCTGGATCATCCAGATGGTCATTGGCAAACTTCAAATCGGCCTTGACATTTGCTGATGTGTGCAGGGAGACCTTCCAGGATTTTAATCCACAATGGCATAGTGTGTTACTAAATGCCATTTTTGATACTGTGTTCTCAGCTCTCTTCAGGTCATTGACCAGGTCCTCCCGTGCAATTCTGGTCTGATTCCTGACCTTTCTCAGAATTACCTTATTCACAGCTTGAGATCTTGCATGGACCCCCAGACCGATTAACAGTCATCTTGTGTTTCTTCCATTTTCTAATAATTGTGCTAGTAGTTATTCTTCTCTTCACCTTCTCACTAAGCTGATTGCCTATTGTTCTTTAGCCCATTCCAGTCTTGAGCAGGTTTACAACTTTGTCCATGGTGTTTTAAGACAGCTCCTTGGCAATGTGGGAAGGTTTGAGTGTGATTGGTGGAGTGTTTGGACAAGTGTCTTTTATACAGGTAATGAGTTTAAAATGGTGCAATTAATGAAGGTAATGAGTGCAGAACAGGAGAGATTCCTATCAAAAATTCTTGCTGGTTGTTAGATGATCAAATACTTATCTAATTAATTAATTATTTTTTAAATCATACAGTGTGATTTTCTGGATTTTTAATTTAATAAATTGTTAAGTAATTTAGATTTAGAAGTCATTACAAATAAAAAAATAAAAACTGCTTACTGCCACTTCACTAACATACACTAAAGCAATTTTTAGTTCAGAATTGCAATTTTATTTTAACTGTTCGTGTCCCTGTAAAAAAATATGTTCATTAATAATGACTGCACACAGCAATCTCCTTGATGGCAAAATGCTGCAACATTTGCAGCTACCAGGATTTGATGGATGTGCCTTGTGAAAGACTGTTCCTGTAAATATGTCCAGTAAATACAAGCACAGGGAAGGACTTATAAAAGTCATAGATCAAAAGTCTCATTATCAGCGTTGACCTTTAATACTAGTTCTAATGATCAAAACGAGCAAAGTAAAAGTGCGATAGAAACATGTACAGAAAAATAGTAATTTTTGTGTTGAAAGTATTCCAGACATGCAACATTTAAATAATTTAAAATACTCAAATTCAGATCTATTATTTAGCATCTTTATGCGTTTTAATGACCAAGAAACTCGTAGAACCCCGGGGCAAGATTACATTTCTAACAATTGATCTCCCAAATATAAATAAGTTAACACAATCTTTGTATTTCTGTATATTTTAATAAACTATTAATAAGCCTTAATATGCTTTGAGTCATGTCAAAAAATAGGAAAATCATCAAAAATGTGCCCAAAAGTGTATTTAAAAAAGCTGGTTATTTTTGTTTGCTAAATGTCCATAGACCTTCCCATATGAAAGTCATATTACAACCCAGTGTCATTCTGAAATTCAGTTGCTATAGTCTGGAATCTTATACATGGAATATGAAATGAATCTGGAGTACCCACAAAAAACCCTTTGGACATGTGCTGGGAGTCTCCCACATTGATGATAACAGCTCCCTGATGCCCGAAAATCTATTTACTTTGGGAGCAAGTGAGATTGAGGGTGAGAGAGGAGAGGTTGAGACCTCTGCAAAAAAGAACCAACTAAGCTTATGCATCAGCAGTAGTAATGTGCATGACTAGTATTTCATGTTAAGTCAATTTGTTAGGGTTCGCACTGCGAGCCCTCTTTACATTGTTCGCCGCGGTGAGTTATTTTACCCCTATCCCTTAGTGTTGGTTCCATTTCCTCCCTCTGTCTGTAAAGGCGTTTGTTTTGGTTTTACGTGGCGACACATTGGTTTGTTCTTTTTATTTGCGCACCTGTTCTTTATTTTAATTAATTAGTTCTGTTATATGAGCCGAGCGAACACACGAGTGTTCGCCGGCTCATTATGTTGTTCCCTGTCTGTCGTGCGTTACATTTTTAGTGTTCCCATTGTCCGTGTGTGCTGTGTTTATTTTTTGTTTCGTTTTTATAGTCCGCTTAGGACTCCCCTGCTCGAGTTCCCGGCAGCTGATGGCGCCCTGGGACACGAGGCTGGAAGGGGCCATACCCTGGACCCACGGCAGGAAAGGACCTCGCCGCTAGAAGAAGCGTTTGGGTAACTATCGGCGCTGACCTCGGATCTCCAGCCGTAACGGGCAGCCCCTTGGCC
The DNA here is from genome assembly GCA_034779995.1 of Parotocinclus haroldoi. Classification (NCBI taxonomy): domain Eukaryota; kingdom Metazoa; phylum Chordata; class Actinopteri; order Siluriformes; family Loricariidae; genus Parotocinclus; species Parotocinclus haroldoi. The sequence continues at coordinate 2,486 of JAUZST010008490.1, forward strand.
CATAATGGCCGTCTGCAGATCCGTGGCTCTAAAGCCGCCCTTTACCTTTTTCCCCCTTTTTGTCTTTTTACCTTTTTTCTGTTCAGGCGGTTTTTAGTTCTCTTTTTCTTTTCGTTTGTATGGGTTCGTCCACGGTCCCCCGGCTCCCACAGGCGCTGTTTCTGGCCCCCGGCACGAAGCCGTACCGGTCCCTCTGGCACGGAGCCATGGGACCCGCTTCACTCCAGCCCATTCGCGAACCCCTGAGACTCTGTCACCCTGGACTTCTCAGTAACGGACCCCAGCGGACTTTCAGCACCTAGGCTGTTTGCAGACCCCTGGACAGCGATGGAGTGAGCCCCTGGACCCCACAAAGGGACTCTGAACTTCGGCTCAAAGCCCTTACCGGACTCGTGTGGGGACTAAGTTTTCACTTATCGTTTATGTGCCTGCTATATGTGTTTTTGTTGAATAAATGTTCTTTGGTTTTCACCGTATTTGTTGTCTGTCTGTGGATACTGCAATATGGGCTCCGGTCTAAAAACCCGGGGATCCTGGGGATTTAGCGAGACCAGGAATGGTCTTACAAGATCTCTGGGAGACCTTATCGTAACAGACATTACATTACGTTTACGGCATGTAGCAGACGTCCTTATCCAGAGCGGCTTACCACTGCTACAGTCTTACAGTCCAAGCCATTGTGGTTTGCGGGTCACGTTTAAGGACCCGACTGTGCCTCTTGGCAGAGGCAGGATCTAAACCCAGAGTCCAGTACCTTAAGTACCTTAACCGCTAGGCTACCACAGTCCCGCCAGACCTCACCTGAACCGGACGGACTGTCACTGTCAGCTTTTTGTAACTTTTTGTTGAAATCTCTCTCGTGCTTTTTCTATTTATACCAAACAGACACGTTTAAGAGATCCTCAAAATATGATCGTTCATCAAGTGCACTTGGTCCTCGTTCCGATACTCATTTTGCACGCTCGCTCTAAACCTTCTGCTTGTTATTTGTTACGTGCTTGATTCCGTTTATCGACTCCTGCCTGTTCTGTCCCTGATGACTGCTTTCGTCGCTCGGATTATAGGTGCAGGTTGTATATAGACTGGACGTCTGTGCTGAGGGCTATTTTTAGCTGCTTTCTTTCTTTCTCTTATCGCTGCGTTTGCTCATGGTGGCTCTGTTGAGTGAGAACCTTGGTATGTTAACCAACTGAATTGTGCTAGCCATCATATTATTATTCTTATTATTAATATTATTATGATCACTAGCTCATTTTACCTCAGACGGCTTTGCGATGGATATGATGGGGCTGAAAGGGGACATGTTCAGGCCATTGTTTCCTTATATAAATCTATTCGTATTGTGATGTAGTGCCATAGGATAAGCTGCAACTGCATATTTATTTTAAAGAAACTTCTTCCAGGGTTGCTTCACACCCAGCAAGATTCAATGGTAACTAGATTAAATAGACCAAATAAATCCATTTTTCTAGAACAAGCAAACCTGGCAAGCCTGGTGCACATGCCGACTTCTGGATTCCGAGCATGCTGCTTACATGACTACTTTATTAAGATATTTACGTGCTTGTGCTCAGTGTATCGCTTTCCGCTTTTGGTCCAGACCAAGTGGACCAAATTACAAGTACAAACACATCCTCAGTGGCTCGTGGCATGATCAGTGCTTTCCTGCCTTCATGCCTTATGTAAAACAGTTTATTACAGAAGGAAAAGAGGTGTTAAGGGCCAGTAAGCGCCAAACCCAAAGCCCAGTCGTGGTCTGCAGCTCTAACGGTTCTCTTGGTTCCTCCCAAGGTTTCTTCCTACCATTTTAGGGAGTTTTTCCTTGCCACTGTCGCCCTGGGCTTGCTCAACTTGGGATTGGCCTTTTAGATAATTGTATTACTGTAAAGCTGCTTTGAGACGATGCTACGTTGTAAAAAGCGCTATAGAAATCAAATTGAATTGAACTGAATTAACGTCATGCATGAGTCTGACATGAGTGAATATTTCGGATCATTTGAGTATAGATGTAAAAAAAAGAGGGATCCATGTTTGCTGAGAGGACTTTGGGGAATTATTAACCATCTGTTCCTTCGCTCACCCCCGTGCTACAGATGGGTTTGGGTTTATTCCGAGGACAGGTTTGGAATCGAAATGCCACGGGTCAACGAGGTGACGGTCAGAACAGGGAATATTTGAACTTTATTTCACTTCAATGTGAACTAAAGTCCTAAAGAGAATTTGTTGAGATTATTGAGATACGTTTGCCTTACGTCCACATATGAGGTTAAAAGGAAGCCTATTTGTTTTTATATATTAACAGCCGTCTATTATAGTAACCGTGTCCTAACAAGACGTGGAGCAAATCCGTCTGTTCTTCTGACAGTGCTGTTAGACACTGGGTCGTAGTCTGGTTTATGGAAGAGCACTGACCCGAGAGCCTCGGGTGACGCATCATTAGAGCTCGTAAATGGTAATGCGCAGGAAGGAAAGAAAGTGGCAAGTTTCCATTAAAGACGAAACGAGTGCAGTGACCATCAAAGTGCTTCGTTTACAACGACGCCACGGACCGACTAGTGCACTTTTACTTCGGGTGCCATTTATTAGGTCAAAAAAAACCAGATAGAACGACAATATTTGGACATCCTGCTTCTACGTTGCCTGGCCGTTCCATGGTCCTTAAGATTTCGGGGAGGATTTTTAAAATCGTCATATCTCATATCTCATATCTGGAGCGTGATAGAATGAATATTTGAACATCCTGCATCTACTTTGCCTGGCCTTACCATGGTGCGAGTGTGAAAAAATATAAAAGGGGAAGATTTTTGGCAAAAACCCATCGCCGGTCCTTACGATTTTGGTGTTTTGGGGGGCGATTATTCAAATCGGCACATCTTAGGCCTGGAGTGTGATTGAATGATAAAATTTGGACATCCTGTATGTAGCGTTCCTGCTAAAAACTGTACACTTGGAAGGACGCTCTAGTTTGCCTGTCAGGGGAATACAATATGGTATACTGGATACGACAGGGTATACAGTTAGGCATGAAAGCATGCAGGTTATTGTATCCTGTGACTGATTAGCCCACGGATATTACAGCTGGGTCTATAGATCCTGTAGGTGTCCCAGTTTGTCCCATAATATTCCTGATCGGTGACAAATCTGGAAGGAATGTTACGAGATGTGCTGGTTTTTTGGTAGGACTCAAATATGCAGGTTAGACGTATCCCACGACGTATAATAATTATAAGGAAATAATATAGAACAACTGAAAAGGGATTAAGGGCGGAGCGTAAGACTCCTGAACACAAAAAAAACAAAAGGATGAAGGGGCGCGCCGATTGTGTTGCGTCTCGACGGGGAACAAAGTGTGAACTGATCGCGAGAGGGCTCTGTCATGCCAACGGGGCAAGCGTGCAGAGAGCACGACTTGGGACGTCTCCCAGTGACGAGGCATGGAGGTAGTCCGAACGCCAGAGGGTGAAGTTGAGCTCAAATGCGCATGTAGCACGGGAAAACCGTACGTATAATTCAAACGTGCAGTCAGGTGGCCACTCTATCCGGGGTGCGTCTTATTTCGAGAGGGCAGCCGACTAGAGTGAGGCTCAAGAGAGCACAAAGGGCCGGGGCGCCAGGAAGCCATGCAGGGGCACAGAAGGCGCCAAAGCGGCAGGGGGCGAGCGTGAGCTCGGGCGCACGTGAGGCACGAAGAAGCCAAGCTGGGGCGCGTCCCATTCAGGACGAGCAGCCGGCTGGAGTGAGGCTCGTTGAGTACCGACGATGGAGGAACGTGAGCGAGGAGCGCACGAGTACGGGACGGGAAAAGTGCCCCTAACATACTAAAATACCTCAGGGGTTCCCCCCATACGCACCTTTCGGCACTAAAAGCCCCCGGAACGTTACCACTATCCCTAAAGATGCACCTAAGGGTTCGAGAGCCCCGGTGGTCGGGTGTGCGTACCGAACAGAGACCGAATGACGGTGGAATGATGATGACCTGGCCCCGAACAGCGCTAAAATCCACACCTCTATAGCACGAGAAGCAGCCGTATAGATTCAGGTCCCAATCAGGATATTGGCTATAAGCCGCCTCACCTATAGCTCTGTAATGGCGACCGGCGAGGACGGCCAAACACTCCGGGGCAAAGGTAGGAACCCTAACAAGTCTTCCAATCTGGAGGAGACACTCCTGGGAAACCATACTCTGTGTGGGCAAGTATTATACTGCTGAAAAATCCCGCTTGGAAACATCCACGCACTTGCAGGATGTCCTGTACATATCGCTGAGTTGTTAGTGTCCCTCGTATCACTACTATCACTATGAGATATCCGACTGTTGAATACAATGGCAGGATTGTTGCTCTCGCCACAAGGCCTCCATACTCTGACTCGTTTATTTTCAGATCCCAACTAGAACCTAGACGCTAAAGACGATGCAGTTCCTGTCCAGGTTTCTAATACATGACAACATCTCAAACCAAGGCAACAGTGGCTCGCTGTTAATGGTCGGACATTTTATGGCATCATAACAGCCAACATCCTCCTTCTAAGCACCTGAAAGACAGAGGACAGAGGAGCCTATTGAATTTTTTTACAGATCTTTCTCTGCAGTACCACTTTAACCAGTCTTTGCAGTACAGATTATTTTTCTCTGGAGTACTGGTTCTCTATTTTTGTAGGACTCTGCCACTCTGTCTCTCTTTCTCTCTCTCTCTCTCTCTCTCTCTCTCTCTCTCTCTCTCTCTCTCTCGCTGCAGTTTTTTTCGTCTGCAGTGTCTCTGCAGTAACGGGTCGTTTTTTGCAGTAGCAATTATCTCTACTCTACTGGATCTCTTGCTGTCTTTCTCTCTAACTGCAATGCTTATTCTCTCTCTCTCTCTTTCTCTTTCTCTCTCTCTCCCTCTGTACAGTATTGGTTCTGTATAGTACTGATTTTTGTTCTCCATGTGTATCTCTCTCTCTCTCTCTTTATCTCTCTTCTCTCTCTGTGTGCAGTACCGGTTCTCTTTGCACTAGTGGTTCTCTGTCTGTGTGCAGTACCGGTTCTCTTTGCACTAGTGGTTCTCTGTCTGGTGCAGTACCGGTTCTCTTTGCAGTATTGGTTCTCTGTCTGTGTGCAGTACCGGTTCTCTTTGCAGTATTCACACATTATATTTGGTGACCTCTGAAGGGCAGGAAGATGGTGCACACACAGCAGATTGCTCTCCATCATGTTGAGGACGTTGAAGCTTCACTGTGGCTTCACTACTGCAGCTTGTTTTGATGACTAGCTCTGAAACAATGCCATTTTTTTCCCTCTTTCCGTACGGACACGTGTGGACAACTCTGGCCATTTCAGGAGGGCTTGGATTCTAATCTGATTGCTTGGGTAACGATCTCTGTTGAATCCCTTAATGGAAAGCATAATAGTCAACAGTGAATGGAGCTCATCTTGTTAGTATCGATTTGCTTAATGTTAAAAGCAATAAAAGTAATCTGTTCAGAAGGATATATCTTTGTACTTTCTTCGTATCTCTCTCCCTCTCCACCTCTGTCCATGGAGATCTGATCTTCTTCAGAAAAGCAAGGGCCTCTCTGAGCCAGGGGCCAGCAAATATAGAGTAAAAAAAAAAAGGTCTTAAACCCGATCCCAGTCCAAATGCGCTCTCAGAATCAGATCTTATCAAGTGCTCACACAGCCCGATGGACAGAAAGTGAAGTTTAGACGGAATACGCCACATAGTAGCTACAGTATTCATTACTACGTGCAGAATACAAGAAATTTGTATATTTGTATGCAAACGCAAATATATATACAAAAAGTGAAGAAACAAAACAGTTACACTTGAGCAATAACAGCACCTGTTTTAACAGCATTAATCAAGTTGCCGAACTGACCCTACAATACGAGGCTACAATATATCAACGCTCACAAAGATTGCAATTTAAAGAATTGAAAACAAGGGTTATGGAGTGGTGTGGAAACTTTTGGTCCCAGTAATGGACAAAATGTTATATAATAAAGGTCAGGACCCCCAGAGGATCAGCACAGACCAGGGATTATTCACTGGCTAGCGTGTGTGGCAGTGCGGGTTGAGCTGGCATGAGTGGATCAGACCCAGCAGTGCTGCTGGAGATTTAAACCCACTGCTGTGATACTGCTGGACAGACAATGACAGAAAATGCAAATGCAAACTACAGAATACCTTAGACCGCATACAAGCAGGGGCGACCGTGATCCTCTTCCCAAATCCAAGGTGTGCATCTGAGTCTCTAGTCCATTTTGAGTAGCTAAACACCCAAACACAGACTGTTTGAATTGTACCGTATCGGCGGCTAAAGATGGCCCGATCAAGCGCCTCCTGGGAACCAAACGCAAGAAATGCGGAGTTATCGGAGCCTCGCACGTATTCCTGAGCAAGCTGAAGTGTTCAGGCGTGTAACCCTTGGTGACAGGACGTTATTAACGTTATTAAAAGAATCCTCACATCCCTCCTTCACGGGGGTTTGAGTTTGATAAATGAGCCGAGTCATTTCAGATGACGCTCGCTCTATTGGTACATCACGACCCACAGATGGCAGGTGTTTAATGGGTTTAGACAAACACACAAGCTGCCTTCGTGTTTACGCACAGCAGATTTGATCCAGGTGTCGCGTTTTAAACGCACGCGTAATAATATTAGGTATAATGTGTAATATTATTGTGGATGGAGCTTTGAATCCCGGGCAGACCTTCCTCTTCCTCCCCGGTGACATTTCCACTCCTGGCATTCTGTGACATTTTGCCGTTTCATATAAACGATTTTCTGGCTGGGGGAATTAAAAAGCAAAACTAAAAGGAACATCGATGGCAAACTCCTCCGTCTCTCTCTCTCTCTCTCTCTCTCTCTCTCTCTCCTCTCCTGTAATCTGGATGGATTATATGGGCAACGTGAGCTGTCAGGAACACGAACACTCGGAGCAACGAGGCTTCACCACACTGATAAAGCAGTACGACATTCTAGAATGTGCAGAACAAACTTCTGCTACCGCCTCCTGCCATCAGACCGTTACGAAATAAACGGAAAAGATGGTTGTTCTAGGTGAATGGAACTGAATTAAGTAGATTTTGAAGTAGGAATCGAATTTGCCCGTAAAAAGTACTGCAAACCTGTTCCCAAACCACACGTTATTGTTTTTATGCCTACGTGATACACGAACTAGTTGAATTATCCAGAAAGGAAATAAACTGAAGTGAAAATAATGTCAAACATTTTAGCCGCTGAGGCGAGCGCTGTTCCGGACCTCATCATTGGGACAGCGGCACCTAGGCGGATGGGATTTCTGAATGGCATGGAATACTGCAACGGTGCATTATGGATTACGGGCGTTGTCTTTCAACGGGTTCAAATCCCACCTCTGCCACAGTCGGGTGCTTGAGCAAGGCCCTTAACCCACAAATTGCTTGCATAGTAAGACTATGAGTTGTAAGTCGCTCTGGATAATGTAAAAGTAAATGTAAATGTCTTTGGAAGATCTGCGTGTCTGCGTGGGTTTACTCCGGGTGTCTCTAAAGTGACCCTTAGTGTGTGATTGTGTGTGCGCGCCCTATGATGGATTGGCAGCCTTTCTAGGGTTGTTCCTGCCCTTGCACCCCGAGTTGCCGGGTGGGCACCAGCGGGCCCGCCACCCCGTGTGGATTAAGTTTTTTGTTTTGTTTTTACAGTCCGTTGAGGACTCCCCCGCTCGTGTTCTCCGGCAGCTGATGGCGCCCGGGACACGAGGCTGGAAGGGGCTGTTCCCTGGACCCGTGGCTCACATGGTTCGCGTTTGGGTCCGCGGTCGGAGGGGTCGCCTCCGGATCCTGCCCGCTAGTAGCCGCTACAGGGTAACTATCGGTGCCGACTTCTGTATCCGGCCGTAACGGGCAGCCACCTGGATCTTCGGCCATGTATGGCCGCCAACAGGTCCTCGTCCTTGGGTCCTGGACCCTCTGACGCAGAGCCAGTATGGCGGTACCCCAACCCCCACCGTCACCGTGGGACCTTCTTCACTCCAGCCAGTTCGCAAACCCCTGGGACCCTGTCGCCTTGGACCTTCAGTGTCCAGGCTGTTCGCGGACCCCTGGACTGATATGGAGTGGGCCCCGAGGCTCCACCACGGGACTCTGGACTCTGGGCTCGAAGCCCCACCCATCTCATGTGTGGACTTTTTTACCTATCGTTTGAATGCAGTGATGTATGTGTCTCTTGTTAATAAATGTTCCTTGGTTTTCCCCGTATTTGCTGTCTGTCTGTTGATACTGCATCATGGGCTCCGACTCTTGAAATCCGATAAGGGGTCCTGGGGATTTAGCGAGGCCAGGAATGGCCCGGGATGCCCTATCGTAACAAATATAGCAACATAATAAAAACCACATTGCGTCTTAGTTTTTCTTCCATTTGGTTTTGTGGTGTAAATACAATTGCCAGGGTTGCCAAAGTTTTCGCACGAGTCCGTATAATCTATTCGTTTATTTCTCACTTTGATATGGCTATATGGATATATATATATATATATATTTTTTTTTTTTTGTGAGCACGGGGACCTTAATTCCACCGTGTCCTCACACATGGAAGAGGTGCTCTGCTCTTATCTGTGTTTCTTGCCTTTTGACGCTGAGGTGGCTCAAAGGAGACGAGGGCTCTTAAAAAGCTGCTTTTCAGATGTATGAGAATGGTGCGGATGCCCACGCAGCAGCATCTGAATGTGAAGCAGTGATATCCGCATTGTGAATCGTTCGTTATCATACCAAGTGTACGACCCACTATTCATGGACGCGTTTAATCTGCAAGCATTGTACAATGCAGGCTTTTTATGGTCACATATACCGAAATAAGTTTTTATTTTAAGTCACAAGACGACAGATGGGTTAGTATTTAAGGTCATGTAAAAACAAATCGGTGCATTCAGAGCTTTAGTTGATATTTATTATACAGTTTGTCCATCCGTTAATCATCTTCATTAATCCATACTGGGTCACGGGCCATCCGGTGCCACCTGGCAACCCTGGACGGGGTGCTAATCCATCATCCACTTAGAGATACACAAATTAACCTAACACGCATGTCTTTTGGACCGTGCGAGGAAACTGGAGTACCCGGAGTAAACCCACACAGACACAAGGAGGACTCCACACAGAGAGGCCAATATTTGTATTGATTTACATGTGATCAAATATCCGTAAAAAATAGTTCTACATACCTTAGCTCTGTTTGTGTGTTAAAACAGGGCATTTTCTCTCTCTTGCGTTTATTTATTTTTTGTTTTTTCAATAATTTATCGTTTATCATAACGTTCATGCCGAGAGGCTGTAGTTATATTTAGTCGGATTTGTGCCATCCTTCATTAGTTGCGTATTAGCCTCATTAAGTTGCATTAAATACATTCAAGCCGTGTCTTCTTCGTGTGGTTCCCACCGTCCTGGAAGTCACGGAAAATTACGTTTCAGAAAGTGACGGCATACCGTGGCATTAGGTTTTCAGAAACGCAGTGTGTTTCTCATTAGTGCCCACAATATCGTTACAGTGGCACCAGCTTAAAAAAACCGAAGTATGGGGAAATCAAAAAGGATATAATGAATACATTATATAAACAAAGGTTTGTGGACGCCCCGCCCCTGCTACCGACGAGCTCTGCTGGAACAGTGGCAGTAAAATGGGTTGCACCGATACCACGTTCTGCCCTGCTGCCCTTAAGCAAAGCCCACAGAGATCTGGTTTGTAGACTCGGATTGGGAACTTGGCAGACTTGCACAGAACCTTGAACCCAACTCCATCAGACACTTCGAAAACGCATTGGAATGCTAAAAGTCAAATAAAAGCCAGGCCTTATTATCCGGTTATTATTATTATTATTTATGGAATGCTCAACCTCCTGATTTAAGGAACTCTGACTCTATTTCACATTTTATTTTCACATTTTGGGTCTTAAAACGTATCTTTTTAGATCTGCCTATAAGCCATGATTGTAAATGCTATCTTCCGGTTTTATTGTTTCATTACTATGTCGTCTTATTTTATTCCATGTAAGGCGCCATCAAATAAAATGTATTACTATTATTTGTGAGAAATCCCGTTTCTTGCTCTCCCTCTCCCTCTCTCTCGCGCTCGTTTAGCCCCGATTACTGATCAGAGCGAGATTTCCTCTTCACCAGGTGTGGCTCGTTTCTTCCGGCTTCTGTTTCACGCTTTATAAGGCTTCCAGTCTTCCTGCTCGAGCGCGAAGTATTGTTTGTCCTGCTACTTACATACCGAGCGTTTATCTCCGTGATACTTTTTTCCCTAAAGTTTATCTCCATTAGGATTTCTTCCATGTTTTCTCCGTCGGGTGAGTGTTGTGCGAACGTTTGTTTTCGAGTTCTATTTAGCTTAGTCTGTGTATTCCCCGTGTCGCTCCCGCTCACCTTCTCTCCTTCCCGTCTTCCCGTAGACATCGTCTTTCTGTGTATGTGTGGGTGCATGTGTGAGTCGTCCTCGTCACCTTACTGTTGCTCCAGTGTTTTGTTCGTCTATAGCCTTGGCTCTCTCACTCCTTTTCCTTGTACCCTCTCGCTGTGCATTCGGAGCTTTTTTGGTTACTGTGTGTGTTCCCAGGTGGTTGGTTTTCGGTCGGCTGGGGTTGAGTTGGGTCTCATCCGGCGCGGTTCGGCCTGGGTTTGTATCGTTAGTCCCCCGTACCTACATTTCCTTTTCCCGCGCTAACCTCTTCTGTCCGGGTGAACTAACGCTTTCGATCTATCTCCATACAAACTCCCTCTCTATCTCCTTGTCCCTCGCTCTCCCTCATCTCTCTGGGCGCTCTCGGTCCCGTCCGGTTGCCGCCTCGTGCAGTTCACCCACACTCTGCTACCCGCTGCTCTATTTAGTGTCTCTGTTTTGCCATCTCCTCGTTTCCCGCTATCCCTTTGCTGTCGTAGTGTTTGTTATTTTGTTCCCGTACCTACCCAGCATCCTCTCCTCCTATAGCTGTTAGCAAAGCCTTTTCCTCTCCTTTATGTTAGGGAGCCTACCTTGCGCCGCCGAGCTGCCCGTCGCGTCCGCCGTCGTCCGCCATTACGGAGCGATCAGTAAG
>JAUZST010008491.1:0-13534 GCA_034779995.1 Parotocinclus haroldoi
ATAAAATTTTTTTGGATGTTGTTTTTTTTTTTTTTTTTTTTTTTTTTTTTTTTTAAACTACAACTACAACAACTACAACTACTACAACTACAACTGGGTCTTGGTTGAATCTTCCAGAATGGTGATGATTCACAACACGCATCCAAATGAAAACGATAGAGCGGCGCTAAACCACCAAGCCTTTGTCATGACCATGCCAGTTCCTTTGGACCACAGTGGAGATTCCATTGGAGCTGGTCTCAGACTCCATGCTCTGTATCTTCGATCTCATTAAACATCAGAGCAGAGCACTCGGTAACGTTCAGGTGGGCTGCTAGTCTTAATGCAGGGTGCCGATAATTGTGTGGTTGTACTAATGTTTCTTTTATGATGCTTCAGTAGAAGGACGTTCCTCCACCTTTTTATGGACGTTCGTCAAAGTGTCTGTAAGTCTCCAACTGGCTGTAAGTCGCATTTATACATATAAATTTAAACGCTTTGCTTAATTCCGAGCGGTTTCACTCTTGTGTCAGTCGGGGGACCGTCCTGAATGCCGCCGCTGCTTTTAAACTTGTATGACAAATCCAAATCTTTTTCCTGTAATGCATGTCGATTAGAATATTCTCTGTCATTATTCTGTGGGTTTGAGTAACTTAGGAGCTCTCTCTCTCTCGCTCTCTCCTGTTTTCCTCTCGCTCTCTCTCTCTCTCTCTCTCTCTCTCTCTCTACCTGCAGGTGAGAGAGCTGACCGTGCAACATCTCCGCCTAACATTTCACCTGATCAATTATTCAGGAGGCCCTATTGGCCGTATGTCGGTGGCTGCGGCGTGCTGACAGACTTGATATTCTTCACCTTTTTAGTCTGGCTCCTAGAGAAACCGCACTAGTTTCTTCTCTCTACCCGTCCTCGACTTTGTCTCTATCCACCTTCTGTCCTGAGCGTCCTGTAGTAGACTCGCCCTGACCGCAAGCGCTCCGCCCTGTTGGCGTAGCAAAGCGCTGACGTCAAACGGAACGCGAAGCCATCACGAGCTGCGAGGCGCGCGCGGAACGTTTCCGAATAAATCCCTGTGATGCGCAAATATTTAGTATTCAGTCAGAAGCCTGTGAACACACATTCGCGCGCTTCGCTCATTCATCTTCTGTGGAACCATTAAAAAAAAAAAAAAAGCAGCAGACACCTTCAAATCCAGGAAGAGAGTCTGACACATGCGTTCCTCGCCGCCTATAAAAAGCCTCGGTGCATCTGCAGCGAGCTTATCTGAGAAGCGACCTACGCAATACGCGCTCAATTTTTAACTAGCCTGCTATTTCGAGCTAGGCGAATGTAAATTTGTTGGCAACTCGAAATCCGCAAGAGTGGGAGCTGCTGCAGATCACGGCGAGGAGAGAAAACGGGGAACAGTCAGTGTCGGCCCATTTGCATTTTGCTCGTTTCTGCCTGCTTTCAGCTGACCCCGTGTGACGACACAGTCGCTGCCGGCAACGTCAGCTCCGTGGCGATGCTAAATCCAGCCTGCAGAATTATTTCGGGCCAGAACTAAGTCTAAAGTTACCACCAGGGTTTCTTTTTTTTTTTTTTTTTTTTTTTTAAAGCTTATGAATGAGGCATGGACGCAAACCTCATCCGTCTCTTTCCATATAATCCTTAGGGGCAGATTTTGGGCAGATGTTTGTTTTTTTTTTTCTCACTGTTTATTTTACTCCGCGGCGCTCTGCTGTGCGCATAATGTGTGCACTGAGCTAGCGAGAGCCTTTTGCATTAGTGCAGGAACAGCAGGTCAGATACGAGATGTGATAGTGAGCTTAATGGAGATGTTTCTGGCTTTAAATAGTCGTGACAGAGCTGGATGCAGGGCTGTTTTGGAAGAGACTGCAGTAGAGGGAATTCTGCTTCTACCTCACTGCTTTATTTGGGCTGCTGTTGGCTTTGTGAATGGACCTTTGTGCCCCTCCCAACATTCAGGTGCCGCATTCCTATTGGCTGACACACCTCTGCATGCCAACTGCGACATCAGGCTTCCATTAATGCCCTTCTTTCTGGCTCGTGTTCTCTCTGCTTCTCTTTGATCCCTCTATCTATATATCCTTCGTCCTGTCTCACTGGCTTCATGTTTTAGTTCTTACACTCTGTCTGTGCGTGTGTGTGTGTGTGCGCGCGCGTGCGCAAACATGGACGAAGGAGGGTGAGAGAACGAGGTCTGCACCACATTTGAAACACGCGGTTGACGTCAGCACATCAATAATTAAAGATGGTTATTCATAGCCTTGGAGGGGAAAATTCAATTGATAAATCATACTCCAAGTCCTCAACTATTCAATTACAGGAGGTGCAGGGTACGAAAGGGTTTGTGTTTGTAATTACAGCTGCAAAAAGAAAGGAGGGGGTGCTCCAACACGCACCCTGTTTTCTAAATTAAGCCCCTGCTCTCAGTTATGCCAAAACCCGGGGTGCAGACCTGGGTCCAAGGCGTTGTCGGGAGACCAAAAAGAGCTGACATGCACACAGCTTGTGAGTCACTGGCTCTTATTATAGCTGAGCTATTTAGGGATGATGAACTGTGTCTCCCTGAATCCTTCACTTCATTATTCACACAGATGCCTTTCTGATCATATTAACACGTTGCCAGTCCGTGCATGGCACGGACGAGCAGGATGAGCAGAGACAGGCTGGAGTTGATGTTAGGTGTGGACACAATCCTTCCATTACCAGAGAGAGAGAGGGAGGGGGAGAATATAGGCCCCACGTGTCTAGAGTGTTTGTCAAGAGCCAGGACTGGACCTCACAACCCAGCATCAGGATTGGTTTTGCCCCGTTGGTTGTTTTTGTTCTTACGCTTTAACTAGAGCAGGGGGAGCACGGTGGTTTGGTGAGGAGCACGGTGGTTTGGTGGGGAGCACGGTGGTTTGGTGAGGAGCACGGTGGTTTGGTGAGGAGCACGGTGGTTTGGTGAGGAGCACGGTGGTTTGGTGGGGAGCACGGTGGTTTGGTGGGGAGCACGGTGGTTTGGTGGGGAGCACGGTGGTTTGGTGGGGAGCACCGCTGCCTCACAGCAAACAATCCCAAGTTGGAGCGGCCTGGGTCCTTTCTGTGTGGAGTCTGCATTTCCTCCCCGTGTCTGTGGGGTATTCTGCTTTCCTCCTACAGTCCAAAGACATGCGTCATAGGTTATTTGGTGCCTCTAAAGTGGCTCATAGTGTGTGTGTGTGTGTGTCCCTACCATGGATTGGCGCCCCACCAAGGGTTGTTCTTACCCTTGCTGGCCCGCAACCCTGTGTGGTTTAAGCGCAAGAGAATGAATGAATACAGAGCATAAAAAGAGCATAGTTTATCTGGCACCAACATCAGAAGCATAACATTTAAATTTTCCTGGCAGTTCAGGTGGCACAGCAGGAATTCGGCAGCCAGTGAAGTGACCCTGCTAACTTCTGGACCACCAGTGGTGGACGATGTACACAAAGCATGTACTTGAGATGGTGATACCCAAGATAAAATATTACTCCAGTAAAAGGAGTTCTCCCTTTTAGATCTGAACTTGAGCCACAGCACGAATGTATTTGCCTTTAAATGAACTTGAGTATCAAAAATAAAGGTTCCATCATTTATTATGGCTCTAATGTCCATGTAATGTAATGTTTTTAGAACAATCCTCTTGCTAAATCAACTAATTTTACACGAATAGGCTCTAGTGTCACTCTTGGTCCACCAGTATTTTGAACAACATGCCATTTATCAGTCCAAAACACAAGACAAAACAAGTTCAAAGCAAAAGGTCTATTATACCCTGGTTGCTGTGCTTGCTTCTCACTTCTGTCCGTTTTTATGCGTTACGTTTTAATGCACACGTTTTACATTTTGTACTGGAGAAAAATCTCTACTCTCAGATCTTAGATGTAGTGGAGATACAGTTTCCAAAATACTTGAGATTTAAAAAAAAAAAAACAAAAAAACTACTTAAGTACAGTAATGAATGATGTTTGCTTTG
The DNA here is from genome assembly GCA_034779995.1 of Parotocinclus haroldoi. Taxonomy (NCBI): domain Eukaryota; kingdom Metazoa; phylum Chordata; class Actinopteri; order Siluriformes; family Loricariidae; genus Parotocinclus; species Parotocinclus haroldoi. The sequence continues at coordinate 3,966 of JAUZST010008491.1, forward strand.
TTAACGTCAACCCTTATTCCATTCCCAACTTTTTTAAAATGGATTAATTTGTGTGAATGTTGGCGCTCGATCGCACCGAACCACTGTTCGCTCTTCCGACTGACACGTTCGACCCAAATCGTAACGGAGTTAGCTCCAGCTAATCGGAGTTGCGCCGAGCTGAAACGTGAAAGCGAGGCTCCTGAGCGAGGTTGGCAGTGATCGTTGAGAGCGGATTTATCATTGAGAAGTGAGGCAGGGCTGCTTGGCAGGAAGCGCCAATGAAAACGTACATCCAAATGAATGAGTGTCTGTGATTAATCCTGTGGCGTCCCTGCATCCAGGAGGACGCCGTAACTCATTCCGTAAACTTTGTGGAGAAACGATAAGCCATGGGAGTAAATTCCACCGCTGGCGCATGTGAACGCGCCGGCGCTAAGCCGCCGAGTGATGAGGTGGTTCTGGGAGCGGGCGACGGGACTGATTTGTGGAGAATTGGTCCCGTTTTCATGAATCAGGCCTAAGCAGGGGTTGTGTGATGAAACGGACTTGCTGCACGAGGATAAGTCCTGCTTACCTCTAGGCAAATGTATTAACACTGGGGGGGAAAGGGTACGATTATAAAGGTTTCATCTTCGCCTGGGATCGGAGGCTCGAGCTTGTTGAGGAGTGTCAGGAGTCCGAGAGAGTCCCCTAAATAGAGAAGATCGTGGTTGGCATCAAAGTGTTTTTTTTTTTTTTTTTTTTAAATCAGTTTCCCAACGACATTTCGAAGCCGCTGGCTGAAAATAAGCGGTGGGTTTGTTCATGTTCTGGAGGATGCACGTGTTGGCCGACACGATCCGGGATGTTCAGGTGTCACATGACAGGAGAGACTCAGCTAGTGGGTGAGAATCGATGCGAATATGTGCTAACAGGTGTCTGTGCTTTTGGATTATGCATCCTAGCAGATTGCGGCACATTTTGTAACATTCAGTAAGCTGTTCGCGAACAGACTGCTAGTTTCTGATCGAAGTTGGCCTCCGCCGTCTCGCGTCCACTCTTCGATTCTCTGCTTTTTCGAGCCACAGATGGGTGACCGAAGGCTCTGACTAAGTGCCGAGGACAGTTCTGTTCTCTTGAACGTCAGGGATGCTGTGCCATTCTCGTTCTCCCTTCCTTCGCCTGTTCCGGCGCCGAGGTTGTAATAAGCGCCTGTCGAGGTGCACCTCGTTAATTCGCCGAGCGGACGCCGAGGCACACTCTCGGGCGTCGGGTTTGCTGAGCCATCCATTAGAGCGCGAGGCGGTGAAACGGCTGACGCACGGATGACACGCCAGCATCTGCGCATTGCGGTTAACAAGAGGTCAGAAGAACAGAGGCACAGAGCACTCGTGCTCACTCGAGTCGAGAAAGAAATCGTCAGTGATTAGTTCAGTTTAGAAGAAGCGCACGCCGTGAGTCACGCGCTCTCTGTGTATCACACGCAGCAGAGATCGGCCTTCCTCTCGACGTTCGCTTATGGTAGCCGGTGTGATTCGGCTATATTTGTACGCGTCACGCAGAGTGTCACTCAACAACTTAAAGCGCGCATGGCTTGTTGAGAGAGGAAAAGAGAAGAGTGAGGGAAGAAGTGCGTAATTCTCATTTATTATTGAGCGAGCGAGCGAGCGAGAGAGAGGGAGAGAGAGAGGGAGAGAAAGAGATGCTAGGAGTTTGAGAAAAGAGTGATTTCTCCCCCTACTGACTAAACCACAGTGCAGTAACCAGCTTACACACACAGCATGTACGGCCAAAGGAAAGACAATAAGAGACCACAAACTGTAGAGTAACATTCTGCACTGCACATCATATAAAATACATACATACTGCAGCGTACTTGTTCTCGGCTACAGGACTTTTGTTTGCTAGAGGGGCCCAGTTTTTCTCTTCTAATACCAGTCCCAACACCCGAACTCTGGGTATCAGCCAATGCAAAGTACAAACTCAATATCAGTGCTTTTTTCCCCCCATTTATATTAATTACAAAAGCGATTCAAGTCATTCAATCTTTATCTAATGAGAGGCTGTTGAATTTGTTTTAATGCCATTCTTGAGCGTTAAGTGTAAGGGCTTACGGATTTGCCCCGGAAGCTGATAAACGGTGCTCACTTGAATTTTTGTGAGCAGTATGTTAAGGCCCATGTCACTTTTTTTTTTTTTTTTTTTTGGTCTTTTGCAACTCATAATGATAATAAAACAAAATCCGAAATTGCCCAACTTAAATGAACATGATCGTTTGTTAAAAGAAAACCTAAAAAACTATAACTCAATTGCACTTGACAACCACATTTATTACCAGATAACATCTTGTTTCTTTATAGAAATGTGTACATGCTCGCAAAAATAAACAACGCATATGTGGGAGCAGCAACTTTTTTGCTTTTAATCCTAGTCCCGGTTAAGAGTCAAGTCGAAATGATTTCTATATCACTTTTTTACAATTGTCCCAAGGCAGCTTTATAATCTTATATTATATTAAAAGGCCAATCCCAAATTGAGCGAGCCAAGGGTGTGGCAAAGGGAAAAACTCCCTAAATGGATGTAGAAAGAAAAAACCTTGGGAGGACCAAGACTCAAAAAGGGACCCGACATCCATGGGTGACCTAAATGTTAACTGAAATAGTTAAGTTTGTAGTAAATATTAGTTAATTAATAGTAAAGTTAAGTAAATATTACATTTGTTATTAAATAACAAGTCCCCATTATTCTCAGAGCAGCACTTTGTAAAGCTGGAAACAAAAGTTTATCTTCGTAAATGGTCCCTTTGTTTAAGTTTATGACCTGCGAGTTGTAAAAACTTTGAATCTTTTTTTTTTTTTTTTTTCCCGCTATTGCCCGAGGCGGATTACCTAATCGAAAGCCAGCAGACTTTAAATAAATGTAATGCACTGTTAAAAAAAAAAAGATAGTCAGTTTATCTTCCAGCATGTGTAAGACGTTTTCAGATGTCACTCTTTGTCGTCCTTACTTGATGAGTTCTTGTAAAAAATCTAATATCATCATCATTTCTAATAATGGCCCGTCTTTATCTCCACCTGTTCGTACTGGGATTTGAACTCTCAATCTTCTGGTCAACAGTCCAGTACTTTAACCACCGCCCAAATATTACCCCCTCTCTAATTCATTTAAATAGAATGCTATGCCATCAAACCATCACATTGAAATGCAAGTCAACATGGTGTGGAGGGGTTTGAGATGTCATCTATTTTTTAAAGCATGGGAAGAGAAAAAGCCAGAGCAGGCCACAGGGGAATTTGGTGGCGGTCTTTTGTGCTCCTTGAACTAATAGAAAAAGGAAAGAAGGTTATAGGATAAAAACGATCGAAGAGGTGTTTCATAATTAATAAATGCACTCCCTTTTTGCCTTTTTTTTCAAATGCGATTTTTACGTTCTTTTTGTGATTTATTTCTTTATAGGTCTTACACACGTTTTGTCTCACACACAGCAGCTTCACAATATTATATTAAAAGGCCAATCCCAAAAGCTTAAGGTGACAGTGGCAAAGAAAAACTCGCTAAATGTAGAAATGTATTGTCTTATGTCTGTGTTTATTTCTGTGTCTCTGTCTGTGTGAGTTGTGTCGATGATGTGTGTCTGTGTCGTGTCTCAGTGTGTGTGTGTGTGTGTGTGTGTGTGTGTGTGTGTGTGTGTGCGCGCGCGCAGTGATTGTACTTTGTGATTCTGACATGAAAAGACACTCCCGACCCCAAATATTACTTTCTATAAATAACATGGTGACGTCAAACAACATTTATTTCAGTTGGCTAGTTTGCATCAGCCCCGTTCCTGTCAAGTGCAGAGCTGAAACGGCGGCATGTTTAGGGACCAGCTGAAGACTTGTGCTCTTGTGATCGTGACGTTAGATAAGCAGAACATCTAAGGCCTGGCTTTAACTCGCTCATTGACCTTGCACTAGTTTAGGCGAGTGGACTGAAGTAAATGGTTGGACATGGGAGATAATGTGGATCAGTAAAACCAAAATGCAGCACTTAAACTGTCGATACGCCACTGTAACTCTTTACTAGAGTCCCTGTAAACTCTCAGGAAGGAAATGGGTCTAGTTTTAGAAGATCCCTGATTTCACATGTGGCTATACAAACAGTGATGCCTCGGTTCACGTCGTTAATTCGCCCGGCCATTTTTTCCCATAAGGAACAATGCAAGAGCCCCAGAAAATCCACCTTGTAAAAGAATGGAGCTGCATTGTACAGGAGCCTCCTGATTTACGATGGAGTTCTGTTCAGATGAATCCAGCAGAAGTTCCATGCATCATGATCCAATGAATTGAATATAATCTATACTGTATCAGAGTGGAGCCTCTTACCCGTTAACACTTGTATTCACAGCCGCATTAACTTACAGTTAAAGTAAAACCATGAACATTTTTATCATCGTGTTCAAATCTCCTGTAATTAAGATAGTAATGGATTAAAGTGAGGAGGAAAGGCAAAACAGTTCATCTTTATTGGCCCTAGCTGATAACTGCAAGCTGCGTTAGCATTTTACTAACCATTTTAGGACCCATTAGGACTCAATTCCATGAAGTATGCAGTACTGCAGATATAAAACCTTCTTCTTCTGATCTTCAATGGGTGAGCATCTATCATTTTCCAGCATTTAGCAGACGCCCTTATCCAGAGCGACTTACAATGAATACAGTCTTACATTTTTAGGGCCTTGCTCAAGGACCCAACTGTGGCAGCTTGGCAGAGGTGGGATTTGAACCCTGGACCTTCTGGTCTGGAGTCCAGTACCTTAACCGCTAGGCTACCACAAATCCTCCATTATTGTTGCTCTTTGATCTACTCGTTGGGATGTGTTATTAGGAGGAGACTATATATCATACATCTACCATTGGTGTAAAGAACACTCTCGAGTTTATGTCACTGGATTTCCCAATTAAGGAAAAAACAGTTTCACCTTCAAATTCCTTGAGGGTGTGCCCTAATATTCCACAAAACTGGTAAAACTGTTTCTTTTTAAAGAACGATGGCTGGCTGGACTCAAGGACATGATTTTCTGAAGCCAGCTTACTGAATATATATGTTGTATAATGGTATTGGTTTCTTGGGTTCATGGGATGAACAGGAGCATGAACAGTGTCCCCAAAGAAAATTGGGGAGTAAGTGTATTTAATTAAAATCCATCAACTCCAAATTCTTCAAATGGTACAAAACGGTCTTTGTGTGTATTGCGTAATTCTATATACGCTATTTTAAACATTGCTTATTCACATTTCAATTTGCTTTTCCTCCTGAGGGTGTTTCCAGAGGCAAAAACTGCTCGAGTTCAAATGTGAATCATGAAGAACACAAACTCAGTTGTGTTTGGAGAAAACTCAAACCCACACTACCTGAGCACAACTATATAAGCAGCATTTCGGGAAAATTGTCCAAACATGGTAAGGCAGTTCAAACTGTGCAGCAGAATCTGTGTTGTGTGGTATAGTAAAAGTGTAAACCTATGCACAAATGAACACACAAAACTGTATATTATATTAAGGATGTCTAATAAATATTTATTATATATGTATAGCGCAGTCAGCACATCACAACAGAGGACAACGGGAGTGGAAAAAAACAAATAACGGAGATGCACACAACAAGATTCCATGGTTAGATATTCATTTTCATATTAGTGCTTCTCTCGTCTGGTCACAGAGACCACAGTCTGCACATTTAACTCCTCCCCCTACACTAACACACTCCAGGATCAGGAATCCGATCCAATCCGATCCATATTCCACACCAAGATTGCACATTTTGCCAGTGCGGTCATTGAGACAAAAGCCTTCTACTTCTACTTCTACTTCTACCAACTGACCTCACAGCAAGAAGGTCCCGGGTTCAATCCCAGGGTGAAGTGTCCTGGGTCCTTTCTGTGTGGAGTCTACATGTCCTCCCCGTGTCAGCATGGGTTTACTCCTGGTACTCCGTTTTCCTCCCGCAGTCCAAAGACATGCGTGTTAGGGTAATTGGTGGGCCGTACTGTGTGACTGTGTGTGTTTTTATTTGCCCTAAGATGGATTGGCGCCCCGTCTAGGGTTGTTCCTGCCCTTGCGCCCAGAGTGGCCCGCGACCCCGTGTGGATTAGGCAGAAGATAATGAATGAATGAATGAATTCACAAGACTGACAATACTCCTATGAACCTGCAATTAGCATGACTGTAACGTTTGTTGAATCTCAGGCTTCATAGTCACCAGTAAAGTGGGAAATTATCGTCAACACCAAACAGCTGGTCAGCTCCAATAATGACACGATACAAATAATACTTTTCCTGTTGTTTGCCTCACTTTCGATTTCTGGAGCTAATTATATGATGCAGGAGACCATTTATTGAACTGTTCACGTAAAAATGAGCTCTGTGGTTAAAGGGGACCGTGACACCGTGACACGACGCATCACAATGCCAAACTGTCCCATCATTGCTTTCTACAATTGCATTTGTTGTACACAAGAGGGCGCAATCATGCATTATATTTTCATATGCATATTTGGACTAAATTCAAGCCTTTGTCTATTATCTTTCACTCTGTAGTGGAAACCGGCTTGTTTGTTAAATTTGATTTTCAATTTAAGATAGCATTTAGTTATTTAAAACTGATTTCCAATAGCACGTTTTGTTGCAGTAGCATTATTTACTCCGGCTCTCTTAATTTAAAGGGAACAAAATATTCCTTTTGTTTAAACGTCGTAATACTTTTGAATTATGATTATGAAATACAAAGGAAAAAATGAATGCTTTTCCTCTAGTGAAGCTACAGTTGAACATTTTGTTTACAATTTCAAATCTTTATTTCTAATAATTTCTTTATTAGTGTCTTTATTAGTGAGTGTGTTTTTTTTAATCGTTGTTTTGAAATGTTTACACTTCGTAAATAAAAAGAAATGTCTCTTATTGAATGTTTTCTCATAAGAAAATAAAATTGTGAACTCTGTGTTGTGACTCGTTTAAAAAACTGAAATGTGAAGTGAGTATCGAGAATTGAAGCAGATTTTATCGTTACACCACTAGTGATATTTGTGAGAACTGACCACAAAGATAACATGGGTTTATCAAATTGCCCCCAAACATCCAACTCCGGTTCAGTTCAGCTATGTACTGGAATCTTCATTAATAAACCATCAGACACATGATGAAGAGGAAGTTCTGAGAAATGTTGATTAATGATTCACTGACTGAGGTACAAGCATGTTTCATTTAACAGGGGTGCCCCAGGACAGGAAGCCTGCTTTATAAGATATGACGCTCAATATCCTAAATCCATCCAACAACATGTAAGCCAGGTGTAGCCGGACAGACAAAGTAAGCCATGGAGAGTCAAAAGTACGGATGCTGCTTTTTAAGCAAGAACTGGACAGTTAGGAGGATATGGATATAAATAGTTATGACTCTACCGAGCGTTCACTGTTGGGTTTAGAGAAAGCTAATTACGCTTTAAATTCTAAGATCAATTGTGAGTCCGTTTAAACTAGGGCATCTGCTAAATTCTGTAAATGTAAGGTAGACGATCTGTCCATGGCCATGTGCAATTCATCATGCATCACTGATTTATAGGCTGTTATAAACAAATACAGAGGCAGTATGCTGTTTGGTATTCAGATCTGCAATCTGAGCAAACTGTCATCTGAATTAGCTCATTTTCATTTGGTTCTAATTCAAATTGCAACCCACACTTCAGTTCCTTTTCCCCTGGATATGGGATAGAAGTTTGAGTATGAATATTACCAAACTACATTCTACGAGGGTCATTCAATAAGCAATGCCCCGCAATTTTTTAAGAAGATATAATATAGATAGGCAAACGTCCATACGACTCTCGTTACAAGCAGCGTGCTGTTATTGAATTCTTGTTTGCTGAAAAAGAATCCATGGTGAACATCCATAAACGTTTGTGTGCAGTGTACGGTAACAATACTGTTGGGAGGAGTACTGTTGGGCGAAAGAAAGTTAAAGCGTCAGGAAATAGAAACAGAGCTCCATGGTCAGCCACGCTCAGGACGTCCTGTCACAGCCACTGCTCCAGACATTCCCTGCAGGGAATACGTGCTCTCACCCAGCGTTGGCGTAAGGCCATAGAACGTGATGGAGACTATGTAGAAAAATAGGACATGTACAAGAAATGTTGATTTATATTGTCACCAAATTCTGACTCTTTAAAAAAAAATATGTTCAGAGAAAAAAAATGTGGGGCATTGCTTATTGAACGGCCCTCACACCATGCCTCAACAGCATGTTCCCACAGCATGTTGTGCTAATCCCTGCAGCTCTGCTGCTACTAAATGTAACATGACTCATATTTCATTTGAGGATTAGGTCATAATCTCAAATTATATTCCAGCACGGAGGTACCCAGGAGCTAAATATGCAAGAGCTTAGTTCTTCCTAGGAGACAATGTGTCAACATGCAAGCTACCACTTTCTCTGCACCTATAATGCAGCTTTTGGTTTTCCAGAGCTTTTGATTAATAGATTTTGAAAAGTCATTTAAAATGACTTCAAAATGGCTCAGTTCGATTCGATGCATACGTTTCCATTATTTCTCACAACGTCCATCTCGGCTAAAACGGGTAGATAGAAGTGGCACTAAAATTTGAAACATTTACAAGAAAAGTTTATCTTCTGCTTTCGAGGGACGATTCTCTTTTCTATCAGCAGCGGCTCGCTCGTACTAGTTTTCTGTCATTTAGATATATGACAGGTTTTTATTTCTGTTATAATGCTTGGAAGATTATAAAGACCTTGAACGTTAAAGCGAAGGTGTTGGCACGTACCTGTATATGTTTTTGTAAATTATCTTTATTTAGTGATGTTGTCACTTATATTGTAATTATTGTTGCTTATATTCCATTTTTGTAGGGCACACACACACAGACAGTCACACACTGATGGCCACTTTAGAAACACCAATTAACCTAAGACACATGTCTTTGGACTGTGGAACTTTTAAGTGACAGAGAGAGCACCAAGCACAGCGCTAAAGTCACCAGTGCCATCATATTTACTTTTACATTATTTAGCAGATGCCCTTATCTGGAGCATCTTCCAATTATTACAGTCTCACAGTTTCAAGCAATTGTGGTTTAAGGGTCTCACTCAGGGAGACAACTGTGGAAGAGGTTGGATTTGAACCCTTGACCTTCTGGTCCATAGCCCAGTACCTTAACCACTAGGCCACCACTATCCCTAACCTGACATCACAAGAAGTTTGAACGGTTTTAAAAAAGCCAGAATGAGCTCAGAATGTTCTTATAAGCCATAATGGCTACTGTTGTCCATATATAAATGATAATGATACCTTAGGATTTAGGTACTTTGGGATAACGAGGTTTGACTGTACTTGGTCAGTTACAGTGTACCCTCAGTAAAGAGCATTGGCTCATCTCTTCATGCAGACGTGAAAATGTGCCAGCACTAAAAAGTTCAGCTCCACGTTTATCACCAAACCTGCTTCTCTCAGCAGTGGAGTGTGTGCATGTCTAGTGAAGTGTATATACTGTGTGTGTGTGTGTGTGTGTGTGTGTGTGTGTGTGTGTGTGTGTGTGTGTGTGTGTGTGTGTGTGTGTG
>JAUZST010008492.1:0-13533 GCA_034779995.1 Parotocinclus haroldoi
GTTGGTTGTCCATAGTCACTCCCAGGTTGCGAGCCACGACAGAGGGGGAGATCCTAGCCTTGTCAACTGAGAGGACATGGTCCTGGTGAGGACAAGAGTCACCTGAGAAAAGTAAGACTTGCCAGGATTTAGCTTAAGGTGGTGATCTGCCATCCATGATAATATGCCAGCTATATATGCTGAGATCTTGGCAGAGACCTGAGTGTCCGACAGAGAGAAGGAGAGAATTAGTTGAGTGTCATCAGCATAGCAGTGATATGAAAAGCCATGTAAGAATATAACCTCCCCAAGAGAGCGAGTATAGAGGGAGAACAAAAGAGGACCAAAGACTGAGCCTTGTGGGACACCAGTGGTCTGACTGTGTCAAACGCTGCTGAGAGATCTAGTAAAATGAGGACAGATGACAGGTTGGCAGATCTAGACATCACTATAATCAGTGTTTAAGGAATACACCAAATATATTGCAGCTATTGTTTATTTAGTGGTGCCTGAAAGTTTGTGAAACATTCAGAATATCTGTATTTTTGCCTAAATATGAAGCGAAACAACATCTAATTTTCACATAGGTCCTAAGGAAATGTATTTATATATTGGAGAAATTGTCCCTGAAAATGCTAAATGAAAACCTTTGGCAATTGAATAAAACTGTAACAGAGGAACATAATGACAGACCAAGTTAAAAAAATTGAAATAAGCAGTTTCTTTCAGACCTCACTATAAATTGGAGCTGGTCAAAGGCAATAACAGATTTTATCAGTTACTTCATGTGCAAGGACACTAGTATCTATAACACAGCAGTGTTGAATTTATACATCTGATATCTGATACACTGGAGCCTAGATATACAGTGCTGATCTGGAAGCATTTTAGTGGAATATGTCAGCAGTTTGATAGAGTCAAATATGTATACTATTGCTACAGAACATTTATTTCAGAGGAGATTTGAAAAGAGAATTAATGTAACAGCTGTCTTGGAACTGTTGTTACTTACTGGGGCAGCATGGTGGTGCAGTGGCTAGCACTGCTGCCTTACAGCTCTGGGATCCCTGCCTCAATCTCGACCCTGGACTAGGACTGAGGGGAGTCTGCATGTCCTCCCCATGTCCATGTGGGTTTACTCTGGGTGCTTCACTTTCCTCCCACATTCGAAAGCCATGTGTGATAGATTAATTGGTGTTTCCAAAGTGTGTGAAGGTGTGTGCAGGTGTATGCATTTTGCAATAGATGCACCTATAGGGCAGCTCTCCCATGACACTGACTATGAACAAGTATATAAAATAATGAATGAATGAATGTTTCTTATTGAATTGAAACTGGGACGCATCAATAGATTTTTAATTGAACTTAACTGAATTATACTGGCCAGACTTGGTTTGAACCAAATACTTCAAATGGTGCTGAACCAAATCATATCAGAGTTTAAATCAACATGCAGCATTATATTGCAGTGATATGTGATCATTTGATTGACTAAAATGTTAAATCCCACTGGCATTATTAAACAAAATAGACTCTTTGTCTATTAATAGACAAATAGACTCTCATCACATTGCCACATTTTAATTAAAATGTCACAGTATTACTATTAATAAATACAGGTAGACTATTCTATGACGGCGTCTTTGTAGAAAAAAGTCATCACTCTGAATAAATTTAATTTTTTGTTCTCATATTTTTCAATAGGTAATTTATTACCTAACAGAAGGCCTCTATTTTTTTCATGTTTAACTGTGATTTTTTTCCTATGCCCCTTTTCAGTTGCACTCGCACATTGCCTGTTCAGAGGTAGAACAGGGCTCATGCCCAATGGACCCCTGGATAGAATGATTTTTAGTCCATTCAACAGCAACTAGAGTGCAAGGTTGAAAAGAACAAATGAGAAAAACTGTGATACAGATGCATTAAGTGTTACGTGTTAATGGGTTCCTTGTAAAATTAACAAATATTGCAAAGTGTTTCACTTATTCATTACACTGTACTAGTAATTTACAGAAATGGAAAATACTATTAACATTCTGAAAATGAACAATCATATGTAATTAAAAGCTACACTACCCAATACTCATTCATCATTCAGAAGTTAATAAAAGACTAGCTCCATTAAGACAAGCAATTTTTTCCTTTACTATTATTTGAACCCTGAGCTGAGGTCTAGATCTAAGTGCCTGCTACCCTTCCTCCATGCTACTCCCAGGAGTGGCCATAGGTGCTGTAGCTTTATTAAAGCTTTAACACATTTGCTGGAGGGATTCCGATTCCTGCTCAGAGTATATGAGCAAAGGAATGACTCCAGCTCATTATGCCACAACCAGGATACCATATTACCAGTGCAAGCTGTTTCTGGCTTGATCTCTCATAAACACCCACCACACATGGGATTTGTTTGTTAGGGTAAATAATAATATAATTTTTTGATAATAAGGCAAAGAAAGTGTCTCCGTTTGTCTTAATTATCAAATAGCAGGTGTGAGTAGCGTTTTCCTTAGTGTGATAGGTCAACATCAGTCACTTAAATTAATAATATTATCCTGACCTTTTAGACTCTGGAAGACTCATGATTGGTGAATACATTACGGACAAAAGACTTTCAACAAAAAAAATGTATTTTATACTCATTTATTTATTTTGGTTTGTTAAAGTATTTTATTAATTCAATTATTGTAAAATATTTATAATGTCAGTGTAATGAAGTCTACCCAAGTAAATTGCTCTATTGATCTTTTCATCAGTTGTCATGTGACCAGATCAGCAGTTTTCGTGGAAGACTGAAGACTGCAGACCACATTTTAAAACCTCCCTTTATTAAAACAAGCAAGGATATAGTAGCATAGCAACACCTGGAGATGAGACCTCAGCTGGAGACTGTGAAATATGACAGAGATAGGAGCCTCTCAGATTGGCAGCAGTTTCACCTCTCAAACTGAATAATGTCTGTGCAAACATTTAATTTATTTCTTTCACTTTATGTAGGTTATTTATTTGTAAATAATACTAGGATTGAAAAAATAGGTTTTGAGGGTTGACTTTTGAAGGAAGCTCTCGTGCACAATACTGATTCAGAAACAATACTGTAAAGACAATATGTTAAAATATTCGCACAAAAAGAGAAGTTTAAAAAACATAGACTGGCAATCACCGGGGACAAGCATAAAAGAGGCTGGCAGTCACAGACCCTCTATTTCCAGTGTGGCGAAAAATAACAGTAAACTATGTATAAATAGTCTAATAATGCATAATAATAATATGTGCATAATATAATAATAATGCATGTAGAAATAGTCTAATAATGCTTACCATAATATAATATGTGCTGGTCCTTGTCAGTTTGTGATCAAGCTTCAGAAGTATGTTATAAAAGGTTTCCAAAATATAAACATATTGGCAGTATTAAGGATGTTTTGGATATTTGCTGTGATGTTAACTATGACATAAGGATTAGTTATGTGTAATGGAACAGATAAGATTTTACCTGTGAGTATCAGGTGTTGCCAGTTGGTAAACAGTTGAAGCAAATGAAATGGAAGAGCTTTCCAAAATGATTTTAAAAGCATAAACAACTGTTTGGAAGCCTCATAAACCAACATAAAAAGGTGATTAGAGAACTTTAGATGCAAATGAGCACAAAATACAAGCAAATGAGCACACACTGTAAATGTCAAAGAAACTTAATCTAAATCTGACTGTTTAAATGTCATCTGGCAACATAGCCATCTCACACTATCCATCACAACTGCTGTGATCAAGCTGATGAGTTATTACTGAGAAAACATCTGATCAAATTCATGATGGTATAAAATTATTTATTCTATTTAACTGGTTATTCTCTTAATGTGCAGTGGCATTCTCTTTATTTTATAGTCATTTGCAAATAAATACTTTATTGAGAATGTCTCAAATAGACATTGTAGCACATCAGAGTCTCAAAATAGCAAATAATCTATCTAAAAGGAATAGGCATACTTATTATCTATCTACTACAGTAATGGCATATGCAAATAACTATGTTGAAGTATTACTCTCCAGACAGAAACATATAAAGCATGGTTATTTAATAATATTAATATGTGAGATTCAAATGTCAGAGAGGGATCAAAAATGATGCTGGGGTTTCTCAGCAGGCTAGATGGTTTCACCGTAGCACTTCCAATGGAAAGGACAGAGTTAGAGAAGGAGGAAATGGCAACTTTTGTAATATGTATAGAAACATTGCCATGAAAGTTCAAACCATGTCAATGAATTATAAAACAGAGTGGGAGGATATAATATATCTAATATAGCATATAGTATATAGTGAATAAAAAAGGGCAAAGGACAGTACCTTGTTGGACACCTTGGTGCACCAGGACAGTGTCAGATGCATAGTTACCCAGATGTACAAAATAACACCTGTCAGAAAGAAAAGATTGAAACCAGGAGAAAATACTTATCTACTTCTTTGTAAGTATATATAATGAATCTTGGACATCATAATGCATTTTCAGTGTGAGACAGGTCTGGACTGCCGGCAGGTCAGTCTAGTACCCACACCCACATACCCCTTTTTTTTTACTGTTGTAACAAGTGCAGAATGTGGCTTGGCAGTGTCTTGCTGACATAAACAGGGACGTCCCTGAAAAAGACAGTGCTTGGATGACAGCACATGTTGCTCCAAAACCTGTATGTACCTTTCAGTATTAATGGTGCCTTCACAGATATGCAAGTTGCACATGCCATGGGCACTTACACACCCCCATACCATCAGACATGCTGGCTTTTGAACTTTGCGCTGATAACAATCCAGACAGTCCTTTTCCTCTTTGGTCCAGGGACACAATGTCCATGATTTTGAAAAACAATTTGAAATGTGGACTTGTCAGACCACAGGACACTTTTCCACTTTGTGTCAGTCCATCTTAGATGAGCTTGGGCCCAGAGAAGCCAGCAGAATTGCTGGGTGTTGTTGATATATGGCTTTTGCGTGGTAGTTTTAACTTGCACTTGTAGATGGAGCGGTGAACCGTTCCACTGACAATGCTGAATGCAAAAAAATATTTATAGACTTGCTATATCTTTAAAATAAATGCATAGAGTTTAATCGCAATTAATATGTTATACTGCTAACTAATTTATGTTCCAGGTCATGTAAACCTGTCAGTCTCAATCAAGTCCAATAATATTCATCCAAAAGTGTTCAGGAAGAAATCTTCATTGTCTAGCATATTTAACAGCATAGTGGTGCAAGGGGTTTGTATGATTTCGCACATCTGCAGAGTGTCTCAAGTTGATCTTGATTTTGTATTCTGTTTATGCGGAGTTTGCATGTGCATGTCTGTGTCCATGTGGGTAATATACCATTGTTTCCATCCTGAACAGTCATTTATGTTGATGCAAAATCAATTAAACAAATGAATTAAAAAAATAAATCCTACATAATATTAAGCAAGTAGTTGTATCATTTGGTCTCATTGGTGTGCATACACTATATACACTGAGCATAAAAATGGGGGATATTTCAAAATTACACAAAGAAGATCCCACAAGAACTGCTGGACAATCTGATACTGTCCATTATTGTCAGTGTGTTTTGCCAGTCTTGGGTGACCATACACCCTACTGAGCAGTCAATGTGTAGCACTCTCATCCAGTTTGTCATGCTTCTCTTCGCCCCTATGAATATGTTACTTGCTAAACAATAACTGCTAAACTTGCTCACAATAATTTTGTTTGCATCTCATTTGCATAATCAGCATAATTAACTTTTTTTGAATTTTCATTTGCTTTCTGATGATTTTGTTGAAATTAAATCAATTGTTTCTTTTTTATCCACTTTATACTCATTTTGAAACATGTGAGCAGTGTACATACAACTTCATGACCAAGACAAGACAGAGACTCTACTTCAAACGATTTTTGAGAGAACTATTTGGAGTGTTCTCTGTGTTCTAAACCGTGTTTAGCTTTAAATATGTGACATGTAGTTACAGCATTTTAAACATTTATTTATTCAAAAACAAATATTTGTCTGCAGTAATCACACAAATGTTGAGATACTGGGGATAGGCATCAGTTGGAAAACTGTGCTAATAAAATATTTACAAATATAGCTAACTATAATAAATGCATTGATTAAAACATGCATTGGGATGTCGTTGAATTGTGTGAGACTTGCATGTGCTTATCTAGAAAAGGAGAACTACATCCAGACCAAACCCTGATAGGGTGAAAATGAGCTTAACTCCAGTAGACTATTACTTCACTTAAACCTGGTAGAGAGAGAGAGAGAGAGAGAGAGAGAGAGAGAGAGAGAGAGAGAGAGAGAGAGAGAGAGAGAGAGAGAGAGAGAGAGCAGGTGATGTGAGAAGAAGAAGAGAAGGGAGGAGGATGAGGGTGAAGGCATACTGAGTCCCCACTGAAGCAACATTCATTTAGTGGGATTATTGAGCTCGGAGCTCCACGGATTACCCGTAGAGACCGGCGTCCCCTCTCTCTCAGTCAGTCGCTGTCTCCCTCTCTGCAAATCTCAAGAAGTGGATGCAAGACACCAAGAAACCAGGCGAGCGCTCTGATTTCTCCAAGGTTTACAACAAAGGTGAGTCTCAGGTTTACACCCATGGGAACCAAATTTACACGTAACGAATCACTTTGACTAATTCATGATTTGTGAAAAAAAGACTTTTAAGCGTATATTTAGATTACATTATCTTACGTCTACAACACTATTACAACAAGTGTGACATATGTGCGTGTGCGTGACATATACGTCTTCAGTTGGAACTCTATATACCATTGGCATTTAGGAGTATTATTCTGCCAATAATTATCTGTTGTTCTCTTCAGTTAGTTAAAACTATTACATAAATGTTTGCGAATCAATTTGAGTTGGTTCTGAACAGCAAAGGAATTTACACGTGAGTTTAATTAACTCATTTATTTTTGCCTTTGGTTTCCTTTGTTTCTCTCTGCGCGCTTCGGTTGCGCACCTGAGACGTGCTGGAAAACGACAAGCTAAAACATAAAGCATTTAACAACAATGGTAACGAGTTAACTCGTACAAGTTTTGTTTATAACATACTCTTACACGTTTAAACACTTGGAATATTGCATTTAAAATAGCTTAAATCCTGGTAACGCAAATTGGCCACATTCTTTATATTATCGGTATCTTATAGTCTATAATGCTCGTATTACCTGTTTAATGGACTGGGTTTATCTGAACATTTTATTGGCTATTAATGCGTTTGTATTGCATTGTCTTGCGTTATATTGACTGCTAAGGCTGTTGTAGCCGAATTATTCCCTACTCCAGAAAGAACGTTCAGAAATACTGAAAAAGATCAGTGCTGCACTGCTGTGTGAAACATAAAAGATAATTCTGCATCTGTAAGATATTTGTTCCTGGCCCAATCTGACCTGTGTAGAGTTTGCATGTGTATACCTGTATTGGTTTCTCCTCCAGGCGCTCTGGTTTTCTCCCACATTCCAACCCCATCCATTTAGGTTATCTGTCTCTAAAGAGTCTTATAAAGAGTCCCAGTTTGTGTGTGTCTGTGTGTGTGTGTGTGTGTGTGTGTGTGTGTGTGTGTGTGTGTGTGTGTGCCCTGTGATGGACTGCCACCCAATCCAGGCTGGTTCTTGCCATGTGCCCTGTGTTGCCGTTTTAGACCTCAGATACCCTAAATATATATTTAGAAACACCAGTTGACCCAATGGATGTCTTTGCGGCATGGTGAAACATTACCATAATCTCTCCCAAATTATGGGGAAAGAAACCTCTGAAATGCAAATCAGGAAAAGAAAAGATGAAGAGAAGAAAGAAAATATGTGTATAATGTTCTCATGTTCTCAGCATGTCACAAAGACCAGTCTATGCGTGTGTATGTGATTGATTGCTGCCCTGTCTAGGGCTGATTCCCAGTTATGCTCTGAGTCCCCAGTCATAGTGAACTGAATTAAGGAATGAATGTCCAGGAAATACAGTTCTGTTTAACATTGGTATTTCCCCCGGGAGATGTAAGCACAAAGCAACATCTGCCCAGGGGCTTCTAGCTGATGGTATATGGTAAATACATTTATAAAAAATTATTGAACAGCAAAATGTAGGTACATATGTACTTCTCTTTATTCAGACTTAGTTTCGTGGGTCTGGCAATATTTTTGAGCATGTTTCAAAGGCACACAAATGCATACATACACAATGCATAAAACTGGATAAGTAATCTTGTTTTTTTCCCAAATTGACCATACCATAACGATATGATTAATTAGGTTATGTGTCATTTAGGTTGGTCTGGGGTTTAGTAAGAGAACATTTAAAATAGGTTAAACCAAAACCCATTCTAGAAAACACGAGCCTATATGGTACAGAAAAAAAACAAATGTGGGATGCCATATGGAAGAAAACAAAGTACAGCACATTTGAAGTCACCAACTGCGATAATAATGTGTTAAAACAATAGTGTGTTTTCCCATGTGTTTTTCAAGAAACAGGCAGTTATGATTCAATAAATCAATAAATATATCATTAAAATAATCTTATTTTAATGCTGAATAATTATGTTTTCCAAACTCAAAATAAAATTCTTATAGGAGGTTATTTGGTACTGTTCATTAAACCCAAAATAACAATCATATAACAGTATTTGGTAATGTTCCCTTCTATGATTTAATCAAATTGTACTTTATATGACCATTTTAGTACGAATATATGCAAAATACATGATTGTCTTTCCACAAAGCCAAAGCACTCCCATGTCTTGCCATTGCAAAAAATATGAGAAAAGAAACGTATTTTCGAGGCTGTGTGATGGGGTGTTATGTGGAGGGGAGAGACAGACAAAGATGGATCATATCAGTGTCCAGTGCTTAAGCCCAAACTAAAATCCACTGCTATAAAACTCAAAATGCATAGGTGCTTTATCAAGTGAGGATGATGAACAAGTAGGGATATTTTAGCAGTATATTTGGACCAAAAGGACAGATGGCATGAAAGACCCAAATTGACAAATAAAATACCTGTTTAAATTTACTGAGAAAATGTTGACAACTAAGAAATGATGTTTTTGTATGTGTGAGTGTGTGAATGCTTGAATTCCCTTTCAGCCTACTCAGAGCTGAAGACAGGCTGGCAATGGGTGACATATACTGTAGTGCTTGAGTAATCCTCCTGGGAACCTTCGGGTACTGCCAACGTACCTTCCAATTCTCTTTCTCGCTCCTCTTCATCACAAGTCCTACCACTGTCCATCTGTTTTGCTCATTATCTTTCCTTTACTCTGCCCTGTTCCATCTCCTGCAGTGTCTGTGTGAACTTAAATGAATTTAAAGGAGCTGAGGGATTAGTCACTTGTGCTTTCCACCTTCTAAGGTGCTAAAATCTGTAAACGCTCCCAAGTGAAGTGCTAACAAACTCTCAGATATGCATGTCAGAGCAGGGATAGACACATATGAGAAGTTCATTAGTGATCTAAAATAGGTTTATTGATGGCTGGTTTGTAAATCTGTTGCCTAGACAACTCCAGACTTCACTGATGACATTTTTTAGCAATTTGCAGAAGAACTGAAGATAATTAACCCCCTGAGACAGAGACAGCAGGGCAGAATGAAAGAAAGAAATGTTCATTTCCTCAGATGAAGTTTCACTCTGTCTCTGCTCATGTAAGTTTTGCTAAAATATTTTACAACAGTGGCTGTAAGCTTTGAGCAAGTATCTGTACTGTTTGAAATGTGTCTATTATAGAGTGAGCAAGATCAATTCTAATAGCAAGAGAATTGATAATGAGTTAAACAAATATATGCTTGGGTTGATTATGCAGGCAGGCAGACATATAAATGACAAGATGGTTTACCAAAAGCCATATAGAAGCCATTCCAGCTGCAAATATTGGTCATTACTGGTAAACCAATATGTTATTCTGTCATCGAGTTGGAATATATATCTTACCATAATAATAAAACTATAGATTTAACAATTTAGCTGCAATTTCAGGATAGTAATATAACCGAGGCATGCTTTGAGACATTACACACTACACTAAATTATTGTTTTGAATGTTTAAAGTAGTGTTTAGACCACCTTCTATGACTGTTTGGGCACACTGTCTTAACTCTCTTAAGCTATGGTCATCCTAGACATTTGTAATTCACATCACTCTGCAAAATAGGAGGAGCCAGAAGATTGGTGACGCAAACACCATTTTTATGTGGTTAGCATGGCTCTTAGAAAATAACAGTGGTGATTTTTGAAGTCAAAATTGTTTCATAATTACTGTAGTTAGTTTATTCTATATACAAATTCAGGAATCATGTATTAAAAAA
The DNA here is from genome assembly GCA_034779995.1 of Parotocinclus haroldoi. NCBI lineage: Eukaryota > Metazoa > Chordata > Actinopteri > Siluriformes > Loricariidae > Parotocinclus > Parotocinclus haroldoi. The sequence continues at coordinate 10,294 of JAUZST010008492.1, forward strand.
TTAACACAATTCACCTCTCAAATTCTGTATTTTTAATTTTCTACACTTTAAAGGTTTTATATTTCAAACATAGGGAAACCTAAATGAAACAATCTGTAATAGTCTCTGATAGCCTTTCTAAATCTGCGACAGAATGTATCCTCTCTGATCAGACACTGCTCAGATTCCAAATTGAAATATCCCCTAATTTTTGTGAGCAGTATAGTTGTAGATGAGTGTGAGAGAAGGTATTAGAGTAGTTTGTTAAGAGTAGATGGTCAAGAGTGAGGGAACAATCTCTTCTCGCCTCAGGACCCTCTTAACAACTATGGACCTCTCTGCAGTGCTATTCTGTTTTCCTGTTTTGTCCTCTCTTCCCTCATTTACTTTTCAGCTAAGTCTCTAATGGACCTTTAAGAAAGCTTTTTGTGCATCTTTCTACCAGGGCAGAGAACTGTGGGACATGATTCCACTCTTGAGTATGTAAATAGCCAAAGCTGTGGGAGCGGAGAACTGAGCTGCCACTTACTCACTTAATCTCAGAGAGGTTCATCACTTTTACTTGCAATTAATGGGCATGCATGAGAACCAAAATGCCACACACAGTGCCAACTCTCCCAAGGGGGCACTGCAGAACCCTATGCCCACCACCTTGTTCTTCCGGAGGCCCCAATTCCTCCTCCTCTGTGTTTTATCCACCCCTTCCCAGCAACCCCATGGATACACACAAGCTGCATATGTTTACCTCAGTCCACGAACAGCGGAACACTAAACAATCCCCTTCACTGCTTCTTTGTCAGTCCCATCTTTTGAGAACAGGGGAGAGTGAGAGATGAGGAAACAATTAAAAACCTCTCCTGAACCTTTGTGCTAACAGTTTCCCAGCACAGGGAGGCTCGAGCATGGAGTTCTCTAAACTGCCCCATTATTCCACTGCACTTGGCATGCTCCAAGAGCAACTTGCTTCAATGGCTGGCCCAACACAGTGGGCTTTTTGTGATTAACTTGGCTCCCCACACCATACACTGGTTAATTAGGGATTGCATTCGTGTATCTACCTATCTATCCGCCTTTCTGTCCACCTGCTTATGGCCTGTGTTAAGGGCTCCATAGCGACACCACATGATCTGCTTCACTGTGACATTTCACAATCCAGCCAGTATTTATGATTTAATAAACAAGAACAAATATATGCCAGGTTTCAGATCTTTGTAAAAACAAAGATCTGAAATCTGGCAGGAGGTTTATGTTTTAAATTGCATTCACTAGTGATATATAACTATTCTGACTGAATTAACCCAGTGGTGTACATATGAAAGATTCGTACGTCTGTTAAGTTATACTGACATAAATCCACTTAATTAAAATTAAATAATAATAAGTAGTCTCCAGTTTGCATATTTCTCACTCTGCAATAACATTATTAAACAATTCAAGGAATCAGGAGCAAAAATAAGTGCATAAATGCCAGGGGCTCAATCTTATATTTTTCAACAAGACATACGTTGTGTACACATAAAATAAAACTCATAGAAATTGTGTTTTCTATCAGTATGAAATTTTCTTCTTTGCATTTTCCATACTGTCCCAAAGTTTTTGAGGTTTTAAATTTATCTACCTACCTAAAGTATATATTTATGTATACATTTATTTTTGTTTTTCTAACTGACATTCCATAGGGAAGTGACAATACTAGCAACATCTGCTTGTTCTCACAACGTAATGTAAATGAAATAACTATATGGTCTAACAAACTGGGGCATACTGAATTCAGGTGTTCATTCAGTCCCATTGACACAGATGTGTACAATCAAACATCTATCCATGCAGTCTGCATTTACAAAAGTTGTTAAAGAATGATCAATAATCATACAACATATATAGAGAATTGTATTTATTATATGACCAAAATAAATGTCCTTGTTTATCTTGCCTTAATTAATATGAAGCATGCGAGGGGAAAATACAGGATAAAATCAGTGAAAACATAACCTACTTCACGCCAAAATGAATGATATATTTTGAGTAGCAAATTCTACAGTAGGTACTGTTATTTATACAGTAGGTATATCTGTTATCCTATATTACTAGGAGGCATATGAGTGCCATATCAAGCCAAACAAGTAAATCAAGCTTTAAAATATTATATTATCTTAAAAGGCCAATCCCAAATTGGGCATAGGGCAATAGTGGAAAGGAAAAACTCCCTAAATGTAAAAGGAAGAAACCTTGGGAGGACCAAGACTCAAAAAGGGACCCATCTTCCCTGGGTGGCCTAGATGTGAAAAAAGCAAATAATAATAATTAAATTAAATAATATAAAAGATTTTAGATATTGAGTCCTCAGTGGTAAGTCCTTGGACGCACATTGTCTTCTGATAATTGAATCATAGAGGGTATTACTGCACTCTGGTGGGACCCGAGTATGGTGTATGGAGTGATGCTGAAGTGGAGGAACTTCTAAGTGTGCGGTGCTGGAGCTGGTACCAGAACATCGGTTTGTAAAGAAACGAGAAAATGTAGTTACTTATTGATAAGGAGCACAGTCTATTAATAATCACTGATGCCAATCACTGATGCAATGTGCAGCACGAAACTTCGCCAGCATAGATAGATAGCTATATTTATATCCAAATATAACTTTAACACAAATTCTAGCTGCAATGTTCTTTATGACAAAAAGAGAAAGTGTGTTATTTTTTGTTGACAAGCAGGTAGGCCCAATAATTTTGTAGTGCTTTGAGACATTGATGAGACATATAAAGGTCCGAATTGCAATCTCACTGGACCTTTTGCAGTTTGCTATCATCCCAGCTGCTCCACAAATGACACAGTTTCATCAGCCATCCACTGACTCACATGAACAGAAAGGACTCCTACGTAAGAATGTTTCAGTGCAGAACTGAATATTTGCCTTTACATTTAATCACACAATTATTCAGGGTGATTTATAGTATCTCACAAAAGTGAGTACACCCATCACATTTTTTGAACTGTTTGAACACTTAAAATGTGAAACTTTGACACAACGTAAAGTAGTCAGTCTGCAGCCTATATAACAGTGTAAATATAATGACCTCAAAATAACTCAACACACAGTCATTCATTTCTAAACCTCTGGCAATAAAAGTGAGCACACCCCTAAGTAAAATTACCCATTTTCTCTCCCCGGTATCATGCAACGCGTTAGTGATACAAGGTCTCAGGTGTGAATGAGGAGCAGGTGTGTTAAATTTGGTGTTATCACTGTCACTCTCATGG
>JAUZST010008493.1:0-13533 GCA_034779995.1 Parotocinclus haroldoi
AATATGTATCAGTGTTTTAATGACTTGCATTTATATTGAAGTATGCTATTTTATGAAGTCGTGCGCATTTAGGCAGCACAGTTTGGAGTTGTTATGTTTTGAAGAGTACTGTATTGGATGTATATCAGAGTTCTTTTCATTCTGGGATATTTTCACTTGATGACCACTTTCTGGATCGCAGCACACTGTGCGTTCTCTTACCGTATATATGTATTACATATGTGTTAAGCACTTGAGAATAGAGTGTTTGGGCTCATTGGAAATATCTCTGAATAACACGGTGTATTGTTATATGTAATTCCATTTACTTTTATTGTTTTTTTGCATTATATAATTATGTTAATTGTTTGTTTTTTTTTTAAATAGACATCAATTATCAATCATCAATTATGGCATACATTGTTTCTCTTTTTTACAAGTGGTGAACTTTCAGTATAAACTGCTAAAAATTAGAGCATGTTTCGATAGAAGATATTGCATTTTTAAATATTCTCTTTTTCTTTTTAAATTTTAGTGTGTAGTATAAATTTCAAACCTCCTCTGAAACAGAAATGCATGGTATTGTATGGAAACATACTGAATGTACTATACAACAGCTCTAGAACATTTATCATCAACACACCTCTCAGCTTACAAAAATTAGCGGATGTTTTACTATGGGATATTTCATCACCAAAAATGCACTCAAATGGTAAATGCACTTAAAGTGTTCTTGCAGATGCTAGGTTGAGCTTAAAGTGGAGGGAAGGAGGGGAGCTACCTTACTCTGAATAGTGTTTTCCTGTATGGAAAGAGAATGTTATAAATCACACGTTACTGAATAAGTGCCCAGAAGCACAATAGAAAATGCACGAAAGCCAACATAAGTACAACCCCAAATCAGAAACATTTGGGACAGTATAAGCATGAAAAATGCAAATTTAAAATAGTGCAGTGTTCCTTAAATTTACTTTGACTTTTATTCAATTGCAGACAGGATGAACTCAGTTTTGGTTGTTAAGTCTGGACAACTTCATTTTATTTGTTAATAAACATCCCTTCCTGCATTTCAGGTCTGTAACACATTGCAAACTTGGGGGAAATTTAGTAATGAGGTAAAGAAGATGATGAAGAAGAAGAAATAATTCTGTGATTTCAAAGTGGTAATGTCAACAGGTGATATAATCACGCTTTGGTACAGAATCCCTATTCATGAAAGACTGAGTCTAAGGAGCAAAGGTGGACAGATGATCTCCAGTTTGCCAACAAGTACATGAGAAGATTATTGAAATGTTCCTCAAAGACAGAATGGAAATAATTTACTTATTTTTTCCCTCAACAATGCATATTATCATTAAAGAACCTAGAGGAACCAAGGAATCTGAAGTAAGTTTAGACAATTCCTGATATAAGCAAAGGGAAAGAGATTTCTTTGACAAACCTTTATCAAGCTTTGCAATACGGCGTTACAATTACAAGTGCCACCTGTGATTTCTCTGGGCTTGGCGGCATCTGGGTTGGACCAGACTCAGCTTTTTATGGATGCTGTTATTGTACCAAATCATTATTACAATCACATATTTACATTATCTGTTTGAAATCATTAAATCATTAAATAAATTCCTCATTAAAAGGCATAAATTGCCCTTGTCCCGGCTTTCTTTGGAATGTATTGCAGGCCTTTAATGACAAACTTGTAGGATTATTTTTCACAGCATTAATAACGCCTAAAACAGACTACACAAACTAGCTGACCTATATATCCAGGGCTACAGTTGACAGAAATAATTTCAACACACCGGTGATTTTGCTGCTGCTGTTAAGGTAGGGAAGAGAACCAAGCTGTGCTACTGCTGTAACTTTGATATCTATTTAAATATGATAATTGATGCTATTCCAGGCCTAGGACACCATTTGGGAATCTAAAAATTTGATTCATAGCTAACGTCCATCACGGACCTTTTTCGAGCGTACTGCAGATATTTGAAGATATCCCCATGTGCCCGGTGCTTTGCTGCCATAATGTAGTTTATCTGAAGACACTTTATTCAAAGCATGACCTAAAAATGTCTAAACTTATTGTTTGATATAGAAAACTAGTTTTAAGAATAAACCTTGATGTCGACTAGGTAATATATCTTTGAGTTCCATTCTAATAAAAAGACTTTGTCATCCCTAGCTGCTGCTCTGAATAACCCAAATGGAAAATACCAGCCTATAGTTTTTGTTCTTCCTTAAGACTGATGTAGTATTGAGCTAGAATGTAGGAATGAGAATACAGTAAAGTTCCAATGTTTATTTATTGCCATTAATATGTATTTTGCATTTATATAGAGAAACATATTATAGGTATAATCAAGGGATTTGAATTTCTTCTAACCAGTGAGCAATAGCCACCTGCAGCATAGTGCTGACTAGATCTTAGCGTTTTAGGATAGCGACATCCTGTCTGTAGCAAGAACCACAAGCCTGGATTCCTGTAATCATTGCTTCCTTCACAGACACTGTCCATCTACAGCCAGCAGTTAAACAGCCTAATTGCACAGAGGAAGTTCTTGGCTTATCTAAACACATTAGTACCAAGACCAATATGCCAGCTGCACTGGAACAGACACGACCACACTGCTGGCCCCTCTCTGCAGACTAATTTGGTGTGATTTGGCAGGACACGTGTGAGTTAAATCCAAATTTCAAAGTGAAATGCTTGGACTATACTAAAGGGAGATTCTTATGAACTAAGATGGATATCACACTCCTGCACCTTTTTCGTTTGTCATTTCTCTTTTATATCACCAGAAGTGTACTACATGTGCACACATTTAATTGTTTTAAATCAATATATAATACTGTGAAAAGACTTAGACCCCCATTACGTTTGTTGTTCTAGCTACAGTATGGCTGTTTATAACATTGTCAACAACTGAACCCAAAAAAATTCAAACTTGGATTTGTCATTTCAGATCAGAACTTATTCCATTCTCAGTGAGTGTTTTCACCCAGTTTCCCTTCCAACTTGGCATCCTAATGAAGCTGCCAGATGCACATACTGTTCAAGTGTAAGAGAAGGTCACATTAAATACTTGCCCATGTAGCAAGCTGTTAATAAAATCTGTTTTATTACTTACAGTTTTTAATACTGTATATAAAACCTGTATTTTCTGGTTGTGTTCTAAGAATAACAATACTAAGAGATATATGGACATTATGCAGTGGCTGAAACAATGTTATATCTAATCTAATAGTAGACTTTGCATAGTACTGTATATTAGGTAGAGGGCTATTGCCCATGTTCCTAATGCCTTGAATTATGCCTTATAAGATTGCATCAGTTGTAAGTTGCACTGGATAAGAACATCTGCCTCATTCTATGTTACCACAACTCAAACAGCTCCTGTCACTGACAATGCAATATCTGTTTATTTGGTACGCACAAGATTATATTGAAAATACTCATACATAGTCACTCCAACTCAAACTTACCCAGAGTTAACCCACATGGACACAGGAAGGGCATGCAAACTCCACACAGTCTCAGTCCAACGTCCGGATCAAACTGGAAACGCTGGAGCCGTCAGTCGCCGCTGTGCCTCCAGAAGCATGTTACTTCACTTCATATGAGTTTTCCTTATCACACTTTTTAATAATCTAAAATAAAATCTTCTTCATATGTTTTTAAGGTTTTTCTTACAATGGAAAATGATGGAATGACACAAACGTCTTGTGACACAAGCAAAGGCTACTGCATTTGCTGAAGCACTCACTAAATGAATCTAAAGAAAATAAACAGATACATGAGCAAATTCAAATTATGAATGAAAAAATATATTTTATGCAGCTCTGTTAAAAAAGGAATAATATGCAATTTTACCATTTGACTAAGAAAGACAAGCATCAAAACTCCCAGGTGGTGGTCAGGTCACTTCCACTGGGTGTCCGAATGGCTAAAACAAAGAAAAAAAACATATGCTTGTGTGTTTGTTGACTTTACATACATCAGATCTTAGCAGGTTCTGGTTGGATTGTGTTTTTAGGCTATTGCTTACTTTGTACTAACATGAGGTTTGGTCTACTAGGAAGACAGCTAAATGCTGTAAATGACTACACATCTAGGTCTGAGCTACTATCAATGGGGCTCTGCGACAGAAAACACTTATGGACCATTTGTGGAGGACATATACGTTTTGTTCTGTGCTGGCTGCATCACATAGTTGTCATGGCCCTAAGGGAGTACTATTGTGTCTGTGCCTCTTATCTGAGACTAGTGGGACCTTCATCATCAGTGAGACAGAGCTAGAGTACACAAGGTCAGCTCTAGATTTATGATCTCCACTAAATGAAATAAACGGCACAGAGGAAATCAGAGGGATATCTGATACTAACCATTTCATCAAACTGACTTCTTAAAGCTCTGGGAAAAATGAGCTTTGTCAGGCACTGGCATTTAACTGAGATTGTGACAGATCATAGCTAAATCTGGCTGAACTTCAATCCTTATTTGTCCATGATGGAAAAAGGAAGTTCTGCTTGACTTTGGCTGGCCTAGGATGCAATGATAATAGCTGTGTTAAGGGTTATTCAAACTTTAATTCATTTTAGAGTATAAGTGGAGTTACTGTAATGTTACCTCAACCCAACTGTGTCAGAATAGCTGTACGGTTTTTAAAAGTCATGTCAGTGTTTCTATTTGTATAGTATTGCATCTTTTCAAATTATGATCAAATAGTAATTAATGAAACAGTTGTCTTAAACAATATTAGAGAACATGTTAAACAGCCCCTCTCTGGCTTATCTTAGCAGAGCAAGTTGTTGACAATACTTACATAATCAGATATGAGGTGCCAGAAACAGATAATGATTGTACTATAAGTGTGCACCCGGTGAGTGGTATTTGACAAAATGACTCAAAACAGTACAGTTTATCGTGTTCGTTTCGGTTTGTGCGTGGGCACAAGCCCATCACATCGCTTAAGTTCTTCTTTTTTTCTGCACTACAGCCTTGCCCAGCATGCCATTGTTGTGCTATTTGAATGCAAAATGCTAAAAACAGGGAACAGGGCTCAATCTAGGCTTATCACCATCCTTCTGTTCTGTATGCATGCGTTTGGGTGTTTGTGCTTTCTGGAAACAAGGGACAGCCCTCTCTCATCTGTCTTCTCGTCTCTCTGTGTCTGAGAAAGATAGAAGGATGTGGACCAGTGCAAGTGTGTCATCTGGTCCAAGGCTTTGATGGGCTCTGTATCTGGGGGGCTTCACTGTTGCTCTGTCTGCTGTGCTGAGCTCACTCACACCTGATCACTTTGCTTCTTGCCTTTATCTGCCTAGGCTGCTTTTTACTGCCAAACCCCCACCCACCCTGGTCCTTGCCATCTCATGTAAACCCCTATTCTTAGGCAGTATCCAAGCGGGTTTGTTTCATCCCTGAGAAGGCTGCTTCTTTCTTCTCTTTTTAAGAGAAGACATTAATGCCTATTAAAGGCTTCATAGTGGCATTTTTTTTTCTTTTTTTAAATTTGATTCATGGCTGTTTGCGAAAGCAAAAATGAAAATCTTCAAACATCTCTTCTCGGCCATAGTGTCTGTATACGTCAAAGAATGAATGTCAGTGTGGTTTCAGTTAAACAAAGCTGTCTGGAAATTCAATATGTTTCAATAGCAGATGTCTCAATGATCTGTTCTGAATGTGACTTGAAGCTGAAATGAAGTTGAAATGAAGTAAGAATGGTTGGTTATTAAAATAAAAATGCTTCAAATTGAGCTACTGATTTATACCAGTCAAGTTACCCTGAAGCAAATTTAATCCTACAGTGTATTTGCCAACCGATTACACAGTGATTTCACAAAAGAAAAAACACGTATATGGTTGTTGAGCATGGGATTATTACCTTGTACTGCCTTTGTAACGTTCAAGATTATTAATGCCATATCTCTCACGGTCTTATATCTTGCCATCTCAGCCTTAAATAATGAATCCAGTGTTTTTCAACCTAATCTCAGACTAGTAATTTATCCTTCTCTGGCTGTAGAGTATAAAATATTCGCCTATTCGGATAGTCTATTTTAAGACATGATGCAGTCATACATCCATTCACTCACCTAGCGGCAGTTTGTAGCCAATTCATTAACTGGCATGTTTTCAGAAAGTGAGAACATGCCCAGAGTTATGGATCCAGAGAGAACATGCCAAGCATCAAACATAGAGAAACAGTGATTGTTCCCTTAGAAACTGAAGCTGTACAGTATTAAAATGACCCTTTCCTTTCCTCCATGTAACTAAAAAATGCTAAAAAAAAAAAAAAAAACGCTAAAAAACATTGCCTCCCATACTTGTTTGTATGATATTGATTTTTTATTTAGAGATTCAATTAAAAAATGCTGCTGTAGTCCTTTAGTGTTCCAAAACCTATTATAACTGATCAAGTCTGATCGAGCTGTTCTAGAGACCCTGTATTGAACAGTGTGATTCATTACCATGTGTGTATCTGTCTACTTTAGCACTGAGGGACAACCGGATCGAGCTGGTTCGTGCTTCGTGGAAGGAGCTAACCATCAGCATCAGTGAAGTGGCTCTGTCAGATGAGGGACAGTACACATGTTCGCTCTTCACCATGCCCATCAAGACCTCCAAGGCCTTCCTCACAGTTCTGGGTAAACATCCTCGTAGGTCACACTCCTCCTCATAAATCTGCTTCAGTCAGGTCAACCTGGGCCTGATGATGCATAAGGATTCCTAATGAAAGCGTCCCTTTGACAGTACAGGGATGAATGTAAATGAGAAAGAATATTTCACAAGCCACAGTAGTATTGTGGAGGCTGTACTATTATTAGCATAGCTAGAGGAAGTATAATCCAGATTTATTCACCATTTTCTGCAAAGATCTGACTGGGTTAGGCTCTCCGGGAATCCATAATATATTCACAAGCCAATGCATATTGCCAGCCATTTATTAATTTATTTATTTGTTTGCAGGAGTGCCAGAAAAACCAGAAATCACTGGCTTCACAAGACCTGCTGTGGAAGGAGAGGATGTCACGCTCACATGCATAACATCTGGAAGCAAACCCGCTGCTGACATCAGATGGTTCCGAAATGATAAGGAAGTGCAAGGTAGATAAACCTGCAGGAACAAGTCAGCTTTGACAAATTTCTGATATACCAGTCTTTCTTCCTGGGAAACAATTTTATTAAAAGGTTGACATTTATTCACATGGAAAGCTTGTTTCCACAAAAAAGTCAAATGCATGGACAGCCACAGTATGGAAACATGGGATTTAAGGATATAATGCCAGTACCAGCATGTAATCAGATTATATAACATTAATAACATAATCACAAATAAGATAAGCTAAAATAAATAAGATATCTTTATTGTCATTGTACATTGACATACATTGATATTTCACAAGATGTTCCTCACTTTTTGGCTATAACAAAATGAAATATACATCATGTGCTTGTATCATTTATCATTAGCTGTGCTAAACATTCACATACGCTAAAATATTTCTGCTGACATTGCTTCTTCACTTACTTGCTCAACATTACATTGCTGTAAACTGGTTTCAGGAACCATGTATCAAAGTAATTCTACAAGTACGAGTACATTTATACAGTATCAAACCCAATACTGATAGCGGTATTGGTGCATCCTTACTGAAATAGGTTTGTTGGTGGTGAATAAGCCAATTAAATCTAACCACATTGACTGCAAGGCTGGTGATGTCTTTTTTTTGTCTCCTGGAGCACTTTGTTCACTCATTTTTAACTGCTTTCAGGTAGAACGTTAGCTTGATTTGTAACACTAACATGTTGCAATGTGCATATTCAGGGGTTTATGCCACCTGGCTAGTGTAGATGCAGTGAACGTGAACTCTTAAGGCAGGTTTTTGGCTGTTTTTTTTGTGAGTGACATGCTTTATAATGCAAGCTCACACATCGTTAAAACAGCAATTAAGACATCTAAATACTACTATTGAGCTTGCTCCAGCTGTTTCTAAAATGTCTGATGAAAAAAAATTACTCTTTCAACAAGATTTGTAATCAGGTGCCTACTGGACTCTGATAGTCAGCCTTTATCAAGGTTGGTAAATGTTTTTATAAACTTTGCTTTAGGAAAAAAGTTGACAAGTTGTTAGGGTCACTGAAAGTTATGAAAGTGTTATAAAAACAGTCACTTAGGACTTCAGTACAACCCATTCACCTGCCTATAGAGATTCCATACTTGTTTGCTTCATAATATGAACCTGTTATCTGTGATTGAGGCAAAACAAACGGTTTGCCACCTTCTCATTTACTTAGATGTTTCCTGTCAGTATTTTATGGTAAGCACACTGGTAGGGTAACTTGGGTTCTATTTTTTTAACTGACCCTGAAATTTTGTTACCATGATTCCATGGGGAATATGTACCTCACGTTCAAGGTGGAACATTTAAGCCGTCTTTGTGAGTTTATGAGACGAATTACGATGCAGCAATGTTTTAGTGCATCATAATAAATGTGACGGCACTAGCCTTATTTCCTTCCAGGCATTTCACTGAGGGCTTAAGCGGGCAAATACTAGGCCACCATTTCATTTGGCCTGGTGGAGCATGGGTGATTGATGACCTCATACTGAGATAAGCGTGCTGGACTCAGAGATGGTGCTCACGTAGCATGCAGTAAAAGGCCAGCATTGCACTGCTGAAAAGCATAAAGGCATGCATCTGTGTCACACTACTTTTTAAAGCCAGATCTATCTGGGACCAAATGTAGTGTAAATGATTGGAAATAATCTGCAGCACCAAATGAAAGTTTCAGTAAAATAGATGTTCAAAGAAATTGAGAAACATTATGATTTAAATATTGTAGGTTGGCACATGGGTAAGTAATGCTCATATATGTCATGGCTATATATGACGAAAAGTATGTGGAAACCTGAATATTACATCCCAGCCATAAGTCATTACTGGACTATGGGCCAGAAGGTTCAGGGTTTAAGACACAATAATAACAAGCTGCTAGTTTTAAAGCCTTGACCAAGATCGTAAACCCATAGGTGGATAATAAGTACATTTTAAGATTGTGTCAAGTTGTAAATCTTACAATTGCAATCCGTCACGCTTTTCAGCATCCACTGATTTCTATAAATGAAAGAAGACAAAAGGTGTATTCTATATACTCTGAAAAGGTGAATTGTATATCAGGTTAGGGGTTATATTTAGGCTTAGCATTATATTTAGGGTTGGCATACGTAAGCAGTGGAGCCCAAACGCCTGACACCATTATTGGAAATTATTATATTTTGTATTTTAATACAATGTATTTCATTAGAAATCATTACTAAAATAGTACATTTTATTGCCATGGACTAACAATTTGAGTGAATCTGACTGTCATGAACTTGTTCTGACAGTCACTAAATCCCATCAAGCATTTTGTGGGGGTTACTTAAGAGAGAGAACGCCAATAATTCAGTAACATCACCAGAAGCTGTTTCACTTATTGTGACAGCATAATTGGATTTTGCAGTCCATGCCAACAAAGATTCGACTTTTCAAAACCCAGAATCATCTTGCATTGTTAGTTATGCTACTAAATGGTTAATCTTCTGCACAGTGAACTTAGACCTGCTCAGACATGGAGACTAAAATAAATAAAACAACTATTCAGTAAGCCTCTGTGGCCTAGCATTTTTCTGCTCATTTGTTATTGCTCATTGTAATTTCTAAAATATCAGCACCTACTTTTGACGGACAGTTTAAAGACACTAGGGTATTTAATATGATCCATTCTACTGCAAGTCTTTGCACTAGATGTACAAAAATATTAGACATACCAGTCTAAATCCATGAATATGGATGTCCATTCTTTCAGAAGAGCATTTGTGAGATCTGACACTGATTTTGGATGAAGCCTGGCTCACAATCTTTGTTGTAGTTCATCCCAAAGGTGTTTGATGGGGTTGAGGTTAGGGCTTTGTGTGAAAGTCAAGTTCTTCCACACTGAACTCACCCAGTCGTGTTTTTATGAACCTTGCTTTGCTTGCTTTGTAACACAGTCATTTTGGATCAGAACAAGGAATTTTCCACATAGTTCCCACACAGTTAGAAGCATACAATTGACCAAAAGCAATTGGCATGCTAAAGATTTCCCTTCCCTTCAGTTTACAACTTGTAGTTGCTTTTGGAATATCTAGGAGGGAATACATTTTACATAATTATTTGTTGCAATAATGCCTTAATATTAAAGTACCTCACTCAGTTTCTCTTTACAACGACCCATTCTTTCAAAAATGTTTGTAATGGTAAACTGCATGGCTAGTTGCTTCATTCTATATACTTGTGACAATGGGACTGAATGAATCTGTCCATATGGTGTATCTGTGTAATGAATGTGTATGTATCCCCTAGTTGTCCACATTCTTTTGGCCATGTATTATATTTTATATCAACCTTGAACAAACTATACAATCAACTTTAGAGACTAAGCATATGTCAGTATGGACCCCCAGGGCGAGTCTTCATTTTAATGCTTTATACTAATGTAAGCTGTACGCATTTGGAACTTTCTCAATACACGATGTGTTTCTGAAGTGTAATATTTTAGTGTTTACTTATATTAGCTATGTCAATTCTTTTCTTGACAAGCAAATAACTATACATTATTTATCTGTGCACTGGCCTAACTCATAGCTGTGGGTGGTGAAATGAAAGGCATTTTGAATCTCTTCGAAGGAAATGAAAAGTGTGAAGGACGTCTGTTCTGGAGGTGGAGTGTAAAATTGCAGCTTCTGTTTCATGTTGTTCCACAGTTGCTCCAATATACAGAATAAACAACATACAAATGAGCGCAGCATTCACAAACACAAACTTGATCCATGTTCAGATTATTCAAATATGTCTGATTCCTAGTTATGTATAAGCATCTGTTACTCTGGTAATCAGGAGCAAAATCAGTTTGTAGTAATGTAGGTCCTAAATACGGACACAGCTTTTATGGATGTCCGTGGGTTCACATAAAAGTTTTGATAATCTAACAAGATAAATGTACCAAAAATGTTATTTTTACCGGTATAATAGTATGTATGTGCTCTAACGTTGCATGCATTCAGACATCTGTAGCTTTGATTCTATAATTCGTATACAATATAAATTGAAAAGTATGTAAGTATATAGTATTTAAAAGTATATACTGCACCATATGTTTCATGGACCATTAAAGGTGTAATATGAGATATACTATACTGTTCAAAATTCACAGTACTGTAAATCTCATACCATTACATTTGTTGTTTTCGCAATGACCATAATAACAAATTGTAGACTATTGGACCCAAGAATTTCAATTCAAGTCAATTCAATTTTATTTACATAGCGCTTTTTACAACAGAGCATTGTCTCAAAGCAGTTTTACAATATTACATTATCTTAAAAGGCCAATCCCAAGTTGCAAGCCTAGGATGACAGTGGAAAGGAAAAACTTCCTAAAGTAGTAGGAAGAAACCTCGGGAGGACCAAGACTCAACATCAGACCCATCCTCCATGAGTGGCCTAGATGTTAATTAAATAAACACTAAAAGTATATTAATTTATAACAAAATTAGGTAAATAAATCAATAACAAATTAATAATAAAATTGAAATTAGTAATATAATAAATCAACTAAATTATAAAACAAATTAGATTATAAAGTGATTTCAAACTTTTTCAAAGTGACCCCATAATACTCTTTTCTGATTTTCATTCCAATCGTTGTGTGCTTTACCATATCTTAGCCTTTTCACCCTGTTCCCCTTCCTGTGTTTGTTAAAACAATAGTACATCTATTCTAATGGTAAGAGAAGACTTTTAGCTCATTAAGTAGAATGAGGTGTATTCGTGCTGGAGTTCATCAGATACTGCAATGGAATTAATGCCATACACGTAGATATTTTGAGTAAAAAAATCTGGAGTAGTCTATAGCTGTATGTTTGCCATATTTGAAAGTGTTTCAACTAAACTTGGATCATTCCCAAATATATCGCTGTGTTTTCAAGTATTGATCAATTTCTTTAGACAAACTACTGGCGAACTTGATTGAAGACAATGCTTTTGATTCATTAGACACTGTCACCATTCTGTCAGCTGCTCACTTAGAGCTAAACTTGGCCATGTCTTGTATACAGATGGTTATATATGCAAATTATTTCAAGGGTGGACGTAAAAAGACAGAAATAAAATCAATGTTTTGTTTAGACGGTAAAGAGGAGATTTGGGTGACACTTTCAAGGACAAGGAAGATTTATGTTTGCACTGGTGATGTGTTTGAGTGTGTGTGAGAGAAACAGAGGGAATGGAAAATGAGGGAAGGCGAGGGCGGGAGATTGTGAGCGCTGTGCAGTGAAATGTTTGAAGAAGACCCTCTGGGAGACTGTTTGCACTCAGCCATTCATGATTTTGCTGAGCCATGGCTTTCATGGCTGGTGAATAGGAACGTCTCTAGTGTAAACTCGGGATGCTTGTTCTGTATCACTGTCCTTTTCTGTGGCCCTTTGACAAGTAGAGGATTGTCAGGTGTTATTTACGGTCTTTTTCCCTTTCTTCGCTTACGCTGTAATGGTTTTTTTTGTCTTTTGTTCCTGCTAACTTTAGAGTACATTTCAAGAAACGGACCACTGGAGTTTTGAAATGTTTTAGGTCAAGACCCAGTTGGTTTGCAGAGCTTCTTGTTGCTGTTTTGTTTTGCCATTGAAGTATAAGAATCAATGCTCTTCCATGTAAGGATCTAAATAAAGAGTGCATTCGGCCCAGGGCAGAAAACTGACCTGTTCTTGTTGGTGTGTTTTGGATCAGGTGTGAAGGAGGTGAATGCGACGGGCAGGTCGTTCACAGTCAGAAGTACCATACACCTTCATGTGGACCGGAATGATGATGGAGCTGCATATACATGCAGTGTGGAACACATAGCACTGAACTCCACTCCACACCAAGTCACTGAGGTGCTGGAGGTCCACTGTGAGTAAAATAATAGGGCACAAATGTTGATCATTCATACCACCCAAAATTCTGACTTAACTTCTTAATGCAAAATGCCTGCAGTTAAGCAGAAAAAGTAAATAATTCATTATGTTTATACAAATCTTTATATTTACTTTGCACATTTATTTCAATTGCAATTAATACAAGAATAACTGTGTATTTAATGGGATTAAATATTGATACAGCTGACAGTCCTAGCTTAAACCTAATTATTCAGGTAAGTTGATATGTAATACGCTCTCAGATACGCAGCATGGTGGCGCAGTGGCTAGTGCTGTTGCTTCACAGATTGGGAGATATACGTTTAAAATTCCCAGCTCTGTCTTTGTAGAGTTGGCATGTTCTTCATGCATTTGCATGGGTTTCATGTGGGTACACTGGTATCCTCCAACATTATAAAGATATGCTAGAAATATATAATTGACATTTCTAAAGTGCCCAGGTTTAGGTGAGTGAGTGATTGAGAGAGAGAGTGTGTGTGTGTGTGTGCGTGTGCGTGTGTGTGCGTGTGTGTGTGTGTGTGTGTGTGTGTGTGTGTGTGTGTGTGTGTGTGTGTGTGTG
>JAUZST010008494.1:0-2500 GCA_034779995.1 Parotocinclus haroldoi
CATGATGTGTTTGGAGCGGCGCTGTGTGCCGGTCATGACCTTTAATCTCTCTGTGTGCCCGGGTTCATCCGTCTCACGTATCTGTTCTGAACATGGGGTGAGTCTTACACACACACACACACACACACACACACACACACACATATCAGTTTTCCAGTAATATCAGCAGATCATAAAATTTCTAATTACACCACCAGGACTGGGACAGTGCGCCACCCTGAGCCCCAGATCATGTTTAGGTTTAACATTAAATAACGGAGCACTTCCCAGATAAACGGGGAAAAAAACTTATGACAATAAAGCTCGCCTCGTTTATTTGTTTTCACCTGTGATTAAATCACACACAACGGCTAGTCGCATTTTATACACAACAGCACGCCCTGGTGGCAGACACTGGTACTGCATCATGAGCAGAACGGATTTCAGCAGCCTCGCAAAAGGATGACCAATGAGTATTTGCGTTATTAAAGCTATAAACCCGTAAAGGGATTTATCACAGCGGGGTAGCGCGTAAAATCGTAATGTATGAAACCATTAAACGTGAGGCGGGCTTTAAACCAAGAACGATTAAGATCAGAACGTTCCTGACGCTTTTCTCTGTCCCAGACGTGCAGCAACGAGGTGAAGTGCATCTGCGACGCGGATTACACGGGAAAGGACTGCAGCGTCTATGACCCACTCCCTGATCCACAGCTTCCAGAGGGACCCGAGAAGTACAAAGGTAAAGTTTGGAGCCATGTCCTCAAATCATAACGACCTCAAATATAGGCCGTTTTCAGCAGAGAGTCGCTTTTACTTTGACTTTTTTTCAGACATTATCACTATTCAGGCGAGGACTTGTGCATTCCCTTTGTTTTTAATAGCACTTTTATGCAAGTAACACTTCTTCTCGTCTCCATGCACCTCTCCGATCATCGTGAATCCGTTTCCTCACAGGTCCGAGCGGCACAAACATAATCATCGGCTCTTTAGCGGGGGCCATCCTGCTGGCAGCTATCGTGCTGGGCGGCACAGGCTGGGGCTTTAAGTAAGATCATTTAGTTCAACCTAATGAGGGATACTTCATTATGGGATATTTTTGTGAGCAGTATATTCTGTAATCTTGACAAAAAGGGGAAAGGCTGCTCGTTTTAATACTCTGGGTCATCAAGCGAACGCAAGTTCATTTCTCACTTTTTTTCTCAACTTTTTCCCCCCTCTCTCTCTCTCTCTCTCTCTCTCTCTCATATTCCTTGGCTGCAGAAATATCCGGAGAGGAAGGTATGATCCTGCTGAATAATCCGCATCCAGCAATTATGTGACTTTGTTTATTCCTCCATCCCTGTTTTCTTTGTTTATTCTTTATGTATTTGTTTACTGGCATAATTTCATCACCGTATTATACTAACAATTCGTTCATGAAAGGGTAGGTTACTTATACCAGCACCTGCCTGAACGTCAGCCTTTAAACCACAGAGCATGGTCATAGAAGCTCAGAGAACATACCAAACCCTCTCCAGCTCCTCCTTATGGACCGTCAGCTCTCGCTGCTGTCAACAAATTGATCAAATCTGTGTGTGATTATTACGTATGAACCCATCACTCAAACCTACGTGTCTTTTCGAACGTTTTCAAACTCCATCACCGGACGTCGTCATCCGTTCATCATGTTGTTATTAGCGCTGTCCGTGTGTTTGTACCTGCCGCTCTCCCACCCCCCGTGTGATTTGAGAGGTTTTTTTGTTGTTTTTTTTTTACATTTATTCTTAAATAAAACTGTCATTCGCGTTTAGTTTGTGAGCTTTTTGTACTTTTTGTTGACGCTGTTTGTTTATCATAGCCTTAGAATAAACCTGGTGCCGCCTTGTGAAGTGCAGTTTTAAACATCCGATCCTCTTCTCTTCTTCCTTCTTTTCGTCCGTTTGTCCGTGCTCAGGTCTGGAGGAGGATAAGAAGTCTGTCCATCCGCTGTCCTGTTCTTTTTATCTTCATCTTCCTTCGCGTCTTGAGGAGGCAGAGTGAAGGGAAAAAACGTCTTCCATTTGGTCTGGAACTCCAACCTCCACACATCTGCTCTCTCTCTCTCTCTCTCCCTCTCTCTCTCTCTCTCTCTCTCTCGCTCTCCTGCTTCCTGCATGCCTCCTCTCTTCACTGTAGTCTCCTCACATTCCAGGTGAAACGAGTCCATACTTATTTTAGCTCCTCAAGCGCCGGCTTGCTCTCAAAACAGAAATCCTAAACGCCGTCTCGTCTTAAACCGCCAGTTTTAGACCCAAACATCGATCGATCGATGTAGTGAAGAGTAAGAGGAGAAAAACGATTAGCTCTGTGTCGTAACTAGAGACGAGTCGAAACAAACGAAGGGAAAAAAAAAAAAAAAAAAGTCAAGTTAATTTAAAGGAAAGATCCACCCTGAACAAACGAAACCGTTTCCTGCGTTACCCACACTGCCAACGAACGCTGATTCTTCGTTAGTGACGTCACTAAGAGCACAAACATTTATCCTCCGTGTGATTGGAAA
>JAUZST010008494.1:7500-12500 GCA_034779995.1 Parotocinclus haroldoi
AAAAAAACGTGGAGGAAATGGAGGAGCTTATCCGGGGCTCTGTAAAAATGAACACAAAATAAAAACGTATCTCCCCGAGAGATCACGTGACCAAAAGCGAAGGACCTTCCGTCTGCGTCCCTCCATCCCTTTATTCTGTCCTCTGATGGTCAGGACCTCCACAGGACCAGCGCAGATCAGAAGCTCCATAACATACCGTCCACGATTGGACCCTAAAGCTTGGATCCGTCCCCCCCGTGAACCTTTTCCACTGATCTTCATTCCATTTATTTATGAACTTTTCAGCCCGTTTGCCCTGCTGAAAAAGTTCCTTGGCTGCTACGCTCCCAAGAAGGATGCCGTTATTTCTTAAACGTAAGGGGAGAGAACGTTCAAATTCTTCCCCTCTAGCCAATAGAAGCTGTTTATTGATTGTCTGTTTGCTGAATCGGGGCTGTATCTAATGGTCTAAGGGTGGCCTAAGACTTTTGCACAGCGCTGCATTTTTATATCGGTGAACAAACTTGAATAGGTCCCGCTAAAAAGGAATCTGAAAATCCCTTAGGGAGCATACAGAGGGATCGGGGGCCGCCCCAAAATCACCATGCGATTCCCAGCTGTCACGGTCCACTGACGAACTGTGATCTCAGAAACGGTGCAATTGCATTTTTTGAACACCAGAGGGCGCAGGTATACATCATAATAAACAAATGTCTTTATTTATCTCTCGTTCTGAACTGGAAACCAGGTTTTATGTTACATTCATTCTTCAGGCTAGGATTTAAAAGGAGTTATTTACATTTATTTTTAATTTATAATAGCATAGGGATTTAATTATTCACCTTTTTAGTAACATTTTATTATTTATTTTATTGTATTGTTTTATTATCTGAGGGAAGATCTGAGTTTAATAATCCTGATTTAAGGGTAAATCTGATTGTTATAATTTGGGTTTAAGATTTATTAATCCTGGATCAAGGTTAGAAATATTAATTTAGATTTGTTTTTATTTTATTGAATTAAATAATTTATTCCACGTACATTAAATACATTTAAATCAATTTTAATCTGAGTTTTTCAATCCTGATTTAATGTGAATCCTGAGCTTTATTAATCCAGATATAAGGTAAAACCTGAGCTTTATTAATCCAGATATAAGGTGAAACCTGAGTTTTATTAATCCTGATTTAAGGTAAAACCTGAGCTTTATTAATCCTGATTTAAGGTAAAACCTGAGCTTTATTAATCCTGATTTAAGGTAAAACCCGAGCTTTATTAATCCTGATTTAAGGTAAAACCTGAGTTTTATTAATTCAGATTTAAGATAAAACCCGAGCTTTATTAATCCTGAATTAAGGTAAAACCTGAGTTTTATTAATCCTGATTTAAAGTGAAACCTGAGCTTTATTAATCCTGATTTAAGGTGAAACCTGAGCTTTATTAATCCTGATTTAAGGTGAAACCTGAGCTTTATTAATCCTGATTTAAGGTAAAACCTAAGCTTTATTAATCCTGATTTAAAGTGAAACCTGAGCTTTATTAATCCTAATTTAAAGTGAAACCCGAGCTTTATTAATCCTGATTTAAAGTGAAACCCGAGCTTTATTAATCCTGATATAAGATGAAACCCGAGCTTTATTAATCCAGATATAAGGTGAAACCTGAACTTTATGAATTCCAGTTTAAGGTGTTACCCGAGCTTAAGTAATCCTGATTTGATCTTAACCTGAGATTTATTCTCTATCCTGATCAATGCTAATGAGAACAATGTGTGGATGTGATTGGTCGATGGTTTGAAATATCGCCCCCTGGCTCCTAAACGCTGCACGGTTCAATAACCTATTAAAGCTGAAGCACAGATAGGAGGGAAAGCAATCTGCAAATTTGTGCTGCCATTGATCCAACAGGACGAGAAGCTGATGGTGTCGATTAACACTCGTACCCCGACCGGAGGAGAGCGATCACCTGACCTAACAGAAATAAAAACAACATTACGACCAATCAGAAATGCTTAATATTCAAAATAAACTTTAAGTTCTATGAAGTATAAAATCAGAACTGAAATACAGCCATTAATTAATAATAATAATAATAATAATAATAATATTATTATTATTATTAATAATAATAATAATAATAATAATAATAATAATAATTATAATAATAATAATAATTAATAACATGTATTTGTATTTACTCCAGGAGAAAGAGAACAAAATAAAATAAAAAATAAAATAAATGCAACCGTAAAAAGTAAATTAAGATTAAGCACAATATTTAAATAAATTCAAATATTGTCATAAAATAATATCTAAATTATTTGTAAGAACTAAGAATAATTAAAAATATATTTCAGAATAATTAATTAAGAATAATTAATTTATGTTTTAAATAGTAGTTTATAATAATAATATTCTAAACATTTTGAGGTTTTATTAGTATTATTCATACTTCGTCTTTTTCTTCTTCTTTTTTCATTTATTATTATTATAATTATTAGTAACAATTTAATTATGTTTTTTATTTTATTCGATATTATTCTTCTTATTATATTAGTAATAATAGTTTAATTTAATGTAATTTATTTTTAATTGTATTAATTATTAATAATAATAATATTGTAATTTAATTTAACATGTTTTTATTTTATTAATTATTATTATTATTATTTGTATTATTGATAATAATTACTGAATTATTGTTTTATTTTATTCGTTATTATAATATTATTTAATTACTTTAATTTATTTTTTAATTGCAGTCATTATTATTGTTATTAATAATAATTTAATTTCATATTTTTTTTATATTATTCATTATTATTATTATTATTATTATTTTTATTAATACTAATTTAATTTCATATTTGTTTTTTTATATTATTCATTATTATTATTATTATTATTATTATTTTTATTATTATTTGTATTAATAATAATGTAATATTTGTTTTTTATATTATTATTATTATTATTATTATTATTACAAATGCTATAAAGTAATTTCAGCCTGTTGTTTTTTCCCTGCTCGTTTTCCTGATGATCGTTTATCACGTTGAGTATTGATTATAAACTGTAGGAGAGGAAATTACTATTTTGATTGATTGTTCATCTGCTTCTGTGTTTTGAAAAATGTTGACGTTTCATGATGAATTTCATTTGCCATTCAGCATCGGCCTAAAGCAAATACAACTACAGCTGTGCTGTGTGTGTGTGTGTGTGTGTGTGTGTGTGTGTGTGTGTGTCCTGGCCTGTTGTGTTTTACTTTGTAAATTTTTGTGTTACTCGGTAAAATGTGTAAGCTTTATAATCTTATACGATCTTAAAAAGCCAATCCCGAACTGAGCAAGTTTAGGGCGACAGTGGCAAGGAAAATCTCCCTGAATAAAGAAAGAAGAAACCTTGGGAGGAACCAAAGACTCAAAAAGGGACCCGACCAACATGGGTTTTAAGCTAAAGTTTGTACACAGGGCATTTTTGATATATATAAAAAATAAATTCCTGGAATAGTGTTTGGTATCTTTAGAGAAACCCAGAGATGAAAGAGTTTATTAATCCACTGTGCCATCGAGCGCCAATCTGTGTCACTATTCCACCGTCCTGTTTTCCTCATTATTTATCCTGGTTAGGCTCTGGATGGACTGGAGTCATGACATCACTACGTTACTGCATTATATCATGAAGGGGTGTAGGCGGGTGGAAGCCAGATTTCCCATAAAGCTTTTAAAAAAGTTAACAGACTTGCAGCAAGTGCTGTTATTGCCTAGCAACCCACAGATGTTATTATTACTATTAATATACAACCTGTATTATTATTATTAATAATGTTATTATTCTTATTATAGTTATTATTAATTTTGTAATTAATACAATCTATATATATAAAACAATGATAATAGTAATAAAGTAATAATACCTGTAGTAATTATTATTATTATTATTATTATTATTATTATTATTATTATTGTTATTATTAATATTTAGAGTTGTGTGTTATTTATTATTATTATTATTATTATTATCAATGTTATTATTAATTTTGTAATTATAATTGTAATTATATATATATATATAAAACAACGATAATAATTGTGAGTAATAAGAGTAATAATATGTGTAGTATTTATTATTATTATCATTATTATTATTATTTGGAGTTGTGTGTTATTAAATATTATTATTATTATTATTATTATTAATGTTAATATTATTATTAATATTTAGAGTTGTGTGTTATTTATTATTATTATAATTTGTTTTATTATTATTTAGAGTTGTTTGGTATTTATTTTTCTTTTTTTTCTTC
Organism: Parotocinclus haroldoi; assembly: GCA_034779995.1. Lineage (NCBI taxonomy): Eukaryota > Metazoa > Chordata > Actinopteri > Siluriformes > Loricariidae > Parotocinclus > Parotocinclus haroldoi. The sequence continues at coordinate 11,785 of JAUZST010008494.1, forward strand.
TTTTTCTTCTTCTTTTTAATTAGGGTTGTGTGGTATTTATTATTATCATTATTATTATTATTATTATTATTATTATTATTATTATTTAGAGTTGTATGTTATTTATTATTATTATTATTATTATTATTATTATTATTATTATTTAGAGTTGTGTGATATTTATTATTATTAATAATAATAATAATCATCATCTTTTATTATTACTAGTAGTAGTAGTATTGCAGTATTGTTATATATTTTCTTTTAATTAGTATTTATATCCTGATCATAACTGCAGTGGCTTCATTGTACGTTCCTTAAACGAAGATCTTAACTTTGTTTCTGTGAGTGTGACTTTGGTTCAGGAGGTACAGATAGGGGGCGCTGTATTATATTCTGTTTCGTTATCTCAGATCAGTAATGTCTCGGTCTCACTGCTTTCATTCTCATTAAGCTGGATGTGTGTGGAGCCTGTACCCAGTCTGAGTACAATCCTCCCCACCCAAATCCCCATGTGAGAAAAGCTCCATCTCTATCTACAGGAACACACACACACACACACACACACACACACACACACACACACACACACACACACACTGATCTCAAACTCTCACTGATGCACAAACCTTGTCGGAGTGAAGCAGAAGAGCCGAGCCACTTTTCCCGAGAGACAGATGTGGAGGGAGCGAGTGCAGACTGCTCGGGGTTTTATTGGCCCCCGTGGTAAAGAGGGA
>JAUZST010008495.1:0-38715 GCA_034779995.1 Parotocinclus haroldoi
GTGTGTGTGTGTGTGTGTGTGTGTGTGTGTGTGTGTGTGTGTGTGTGTGTGTGTGTGTATATATATATATATATATGCACACACTCACAAAAATGAGGAGATATCTCAGTACCTGCATGTATCGTTTAATTCAATTAGCTTCTTGGGACCACGTTTGTTCTCTAAGGTTGCAAGCCTTATATCAGGCCTTTTGAGCAAAATCTTGAACTGCTGGGGCGTGACCGACTATTGTATGTGAAGCAGCAGTTGGGGCATTGTGTCAGGCCAGCAAATGCAGGACCATGAGACCTCCATACTCACCTGTCATCGGATCCCAAACAGAACCTGGATTCTTCACTAAAGACACGATGCTGGTTCCCATCCACAGCAGTCCAGGTTTCTCATTCATGACGCCACTGCAAACGAAGCCAGCAATCCAATATTTCTATACGTGTGCATTATATGTCTTGTCAGTGAGTGTAACTGGGCTAGTTCATTGACTTTTCATTGACAATATACACGCCAAGTGATGAAGATGCTGTGCAACCAGCAAAATAGTGCATGTCTACTTGAAAAATGGAAAGGAAAATTGTACTCATTAACTATCTTAATGGCTCAAGTAGAAAGGCAACCCAAATATTTGAAAACTCTCCATGCCAAAGTGTGGCTGCGTTCCAAATATACCACACATTAAAGGCAATTATCAAATTGCAGAGGGTGTTTTTTCCTCTTGACAGAGCAAAGGAAGTCTTGTAAATGCCAGAGATTTGCAAGCTCAATTTTCCATGATCCCCAGCAGCCCAGAACCACAGGAATTAAAAAAACACCATCAGCACTAGTCTAAGTGCTAATACAGTTACCATTTAGGCAAATGGTTTTTTTTATAATTTTACTGGTGAAAAACGTGGGCTGTAATATATAGTAGATACCAGAAAACACATATCACCTAAAATAATTAATGTTTATTAAGTTTATTAAACACCAATATCATTTTAACTCCTCTAGACTGCATGTGACTAACATCATACAATAAAAACATTTATTTGTGACTGCAACCCAAGCTTACTCAGGTTTCAGCATTTTACTTAAAATATTAAGTCTTTACAATGCATTGTAACCCCCGCCCCCCCACCCAATACCTTAATGTAAAATAAGAAACACTCAATTTAAAAAACAGAATCAAAATTTGAATGGCACTTTACTGCTTTATACTTCAGTTGAATTCAATTTTATTTATATAGCACTTTTTACAATGTAGCATTGTCTCAAAGCAGCTTTACAGTAATACATTATCTAAAAGGCCAATCCCAAGTTGAGCAAGCGAAGGGCGACAGTGGAAAGGAAAAACTCCGCAAAATGGTAGGAACAAACCTTGGGAGGAACCAAGACTCAACAGGGGACCCATCCTTCATGGGCGGCCTAGATGTTATATACTTATTATATAATCTATTACCTTTTTAAGAGTCTTTATGTGAATTAAAGTATTCATTTTTAATGATTTAAGTTGAAAAACATGAATGTTGGGTTATGGTGTGGTCTCACTGTCATTCTAGTCATGTTTCTCAAACCTGATACTGTATGATCACTAGCCAGGATTATTTTTCTTGTTTCTTACTCACCTGTTTCAACAAATGAATACGTTGATTGGTCAGAGCAAGGAAGATGTAAAATATACAGTTTAATAATATTGGACTGGCGTAGTCTGAAAGGGAAGTTGTAATTATTAATTATGATAAAATATGAATAATTTGGAAGTCCTTCATGTTAAATGAATACTTGTTTATGACAGTTATATTGTTTGTTGTACATTTTGTCTCTAAATGTTTGCTTAAATGACACGTATACAACACTATATTTTAATACCCCACACTACAGTATTAAAATGTGCAATTAGGTTTCCATGTGTGCATGATAATGTAACAAGTTGATCTAAATAGTTTTTCTATGTTTGTTGCTCTGCAGGCATCATGTGATCATTTCTGAGACTGGATTCTAAGCATCTAAAATTTCAATATTTGAATTAGGTCTGTACTGGGAAGTCCCTCGTGGCATTCTGGTCATCCAACTACCTTCACCTCTGTTTATATCCAGGTCACCCAATGGGTGAGTAATGAGTGACGTGAAAGGGTTGATAGATTATAGATTAATGTTAGGTCAGGCATCAGTATGTACTGATTAACAGGGTTATTGATCAGTTTGTCATTTGATTTATTTCTCCCCTATAGCTTTAGATTAGACCATCGAAAGTGAGAGATGGACAGTTAGATAGACCAAACAGACCTGAGAGTCTAAGCACTAATGATCGGGTTTTATTATCCCATCATCCAGTTTTAAAGTAATTGCCGCTATGTAGTTAAGTAGATAGATAGACAGGAAGAAAGAACGTTATTACTCCAGAGAGAAATTTAATTATTGAACAGTATGGTGATACTACTGTATTATTAAAGGTCACAATATGTTCGTCCTGGTAGTTTATGTATGTTCTTACAGTGCTGTTTTTAATTTCCATCACACTCACATTTCATATTTCCTCTGTTTCAATTGGTTTTTAATCTGGATTGTTACTCTTTCCATAGCACATTTCAGCACATAATTCAGGCCACAGATATGAGAATGGCTGTCCAAGACAAATAGGAAAGTCTTCTCTGTGCTATGGGTATGCACAAATCCCTCTGCTGGATAATGTTGGATTTAACATGTAAGACCTAGATTAAATTAAAATCAATTTAAACAAAAAACGTTGCTGTTTTGCTCCCTGAACTTGGTCTATGACAGTTATCCTCTGTTGGCATGAATTTCATTTTCTCTGGATACCGGTCAGGGTCTAAAACTATTCTTTAAGAAGCATTGGGTTTAGACATGTTCATTGTTTTGATTAAGAGAGTAAAATTTGTTTTACTTAGCAGTATTCCTGTGAGGACTGTGACCTGAAGGAGTGTCTGGAGAAGTGTATGAAGATGTAGAGGGGCTGTATTATATAAAATAGCAGACTTTCTACTGTAAAAAAAAAAAATTTCCTTTTGCAAAAAAGGAAATTGTGGGCTTTTTTAATTTAATTTTTTTCATGCTTCATATAATAGGACATTATAAGGAGCTTTATTTCAGAGACCTTGAGCATAAACTGGATTAAATATTATCTCCACTCCTCTCTTTTGCTTTCTCTAAGGCTGGGACACCAACTATAAAACTTTACTCTCTCTGGTATCTCACTTTTTCTATCTTAAGTTCTCAGGGCTGTTACAGAAGAGATATTGGTTACTGAAATATTTTTGAATATTTTCAGTTGAATGCTCTTTTAACAGTTTAGCTGGATTAAGCTTGTATGGGAAGTAAATAATATTACAGTATAACAATGAATCAATACAACTGAATACAATACAATAGTTATTTATGCTTCTTTATTGGAGTTCTGACCAACATTTGTATTATTTTTACAAATTAATTTAACTAATACTACTCACATAATTTTCATTACATTTAAAATTTTTACCTGTGCAAAATATTTTATACGTATTTTATATATACTTTGTCTTTTCTTATATTTTCTCTTTTGCACGGTTCAGGGATTTCGTTACAATTTCATTCTACCTGGTGTATTGACAATAAATATTCTATTCTATTGATTCTATTAATCTCAATTAACTTATACTGATCAGTGGTGATGATGATGATGATGGTGGTGGTGGGGTGGGGGTCATAGAGCACAGAGGAACTCGTACATTAAAATGGACTGCCATTTTATTACAGAGCTGGATCTGGTGATCCCCTGCAAATCCTTCAGTCCCTCATGGCCAATTGTGCCTGATGACTAACCTTAGCAATAGGTCATTGCCAGGACTCAAACCTGTGTCTGTCACTGCAGCTGTGAGCTAGCAAATCATGTGTGACCCATGTATTTCTTATGTAATTTTATGGTCAAATCCCTGTACATTTGACCTCTACATCCTACAAATCCTAAATCCTGAAAACAAAAATGTAACTACATATTATAATTTTATTGTGTACCTATACAAATCAGAATATTTGTAAGAGCTTTGGCTCACACATAAGTTATGTTTTAAATTCTAACATTCTGGTCAGACAGATGAATGTATTAGATCCATGTTTGGTCTGATTTGTCATATGCTAGTTATTGCTGGACTGGTGGTTTTATAGCTGGTAAACCCATTTCTGGTGTACAGACTGTACACTATATTGTTTTCTTTGTTATAATATAGAGTGTTCTTCACATGATTGTCTTGACTGTGAAAGATGGATGAAAGACAGGAAATGTGTACAATGTGTAAAAGTTTTGCTAGGTAGCATCTAGACCAATAGGTAGCAAAAATGTACTCATGAATTACTAGTGAAAGAAATTACAACCAACATGCAATCATAGGATAAATGGGTAAAAGAATTACTGGCTTGAACCTACACACACACCTGTTTTCCTTCTCTAACTTATCAAGCGAATCTTCATCTTCATCCATCTGGAAAATGTGGCCTTCCATTCCCACATAAACATCTTGCTGCTTTACACCTTGCCTTCCTGGAAACAGCTCATCAGTATCCTTCATAAACACACATGCACATATAAATTTATCTTCTAATGTCAGTGAAGTCATCTGGAAATGTTTTAAGTGCTGCTAGGCTATTAAAGAGTGGGTGGATTGCTGCTCACAAAAATTATGGGATGCTTCAAAATACAATATTCCATAATGAAATATGCCCTAATTTTTGTGAGCAGTGTATAAGAAGGTCCTGTCTCTAATATAGTATGAAGATCCAACAAATGTGGCTATCGCCTTCTAGGTTTCCATGCTGCCTAATAACGTGTTCATTCTGTAATAAATTCTGAGGTTATTTTGTGTATTTTACTCAGCCAATCCAAATTATATTGATTAATCTTAATCAAACCAATTGACCAGTTCAACAGAAGAATAATAGGTTTGTCTAAACCTTGATTGACTGGCCTATTCCAACACTTTTTGCTCAAGTGTGATTTTGTCCTGGAACACATTTAGCTAATCCAATAATAAAACAAAGCTTTAAATAATGTTTATGCCTCACATTTACAATACTTTACAGTATTTACAGTACACATTTACAGTACTAAGCAGCATAGACTCAGAAATGAAATTGTTTGGAATAACAATCTGCTTTAACATATGCACAATATTTGGATAATGTGTGTAAGAAAGTTGCAGGATGAGAATTCCAACTCCACCCCTTGTTTAATATGTACGTTTTGAAGTATATTTGCTACCTGTCTAGGCAAGTGTAAGTTTAGATTTACTACACAAGCACAATGATTGAAAACTTGTTTAATGTGCATAACCTTCACAGGCTCCTCCTTGTTCACAGGATTCACGTCTTTTCTTATTGCTAAGGTAACATTTACACTGAAGGGCTTTACATACATGCCCGTATGTTTGGATCAGATTATATACATGCAGGTGGATATTGCACTGGAGATTGTTTAGTCTACAGAAATAGTTCAGTCAGAATCCGCAATTGGATTAATTTCATTCTGATTGATGAAGGTTTCTGCATGTAAATATGGTCAGTGTGATGTTTAATCTTTACCTACTGAAAAAAGTAATTAAAATATGAATTAAATATCTATATTGTACATTATTGTACAAATCCCACACATTGATCTAGAAATCATTATTTTTAAAATAATTCCTCAGTTGCAGCGGTTTCTTGATGTTTCTTGATGCACATATAATTAAATATACATAATACTGTATGTATAATAGTAGCATAGAATATGGCAACTAAATTAATTGTACGAGAAACTTGTCCCAATGCTTGAGTGGTTAATCGTGTCTGTGGGTGTTTTCACATCAAGTCTGATTTAAACGAATTCAAGAAAGAACTGAAGATGAAGATAAAAGCATACCAACTGCAACTGATCTCAGTTCTTTTTGTGTTCGCATTGTAAACAAACTTTACATCGAACTCGCTTCTGTTTCTGGTCCTCCTAAGATATTAGCCCAACATTTCTGGGATCCAGGTTCAGCTCCCAGTAGTGCCCCCTGGCTAAGTCAGGTGTCACATGCAGACACGACTGGCCGTGTCTGAGGGAGATGAGGCAAGTTGGGGGGATGGACACAGCAACCCTACAAGCCCTGTGACGGATTAACGTCCCATCCAGAGCACAACGACATCTGTTTCCTATGTTCTTTAGGGGAAGCACCCTGAACAGAAAAAAGAAATGTAAAGGAAGAAAAAACACCCCAGGAATTTTAAGTAAAGTTCAACTTATTTATTGAACAAAAAGTCCAAACTTTAGTATTTGTGTTGTTGCTTTGCAGTTCTAGATTTCCCCACTCCCTTACCTAATTCTCAAACCTAAAAGCATCATGTCAGCCATGGAATCTAAATCAAAGTTAGAAGAAGAACCGCCTATGTGATACTGTTCAAGCATGATAAATTCCAAAGACTCTGATATTTCCCTGAGCTGGTTTGTGGGACACATCTGGGTCAAAGTTCAGTGCGTGCTCAGAGATATCACAAAATCTTCAAAGTCCCATGGTTTTCAGGATGATTATATAATAAAGTGCTTGTTATAGTTATTTTAAAACCACATACACAAAGTCCTGCAGTAACTGTTGGTCACTCACATAGTAAAACATTTTAGTCTCTTCACTCTGTGGGAGTGAGTATCTCCCCCACGTTCCCTTACATTCTCTCACATGCTCAAGTCCTAGCCAGTAGCAGATATCTGACCTCTGAGACAAGTGACTTCCTAACCACAAAAGATAAGGCACTCAGTAGTTTCCCAGCTTATTTCACTGTCTTCCTCTTGAAAGCAATTCTTAAGCAGTCTAATCTCTAGCCCTGTACATATTATATCATTTAAACATGTACATATGTCATTTAAACACTTATTTTGTTGGTCTGGGAAAAGAATGGATGACCCATGTACCCAGAACTCTCTTATACTGGAAACCTAAGGGCAGTTGTTGAGGCAGGCAATACATGTTTTTGCAAAATAGTTTGCGAACTTGTACCTCAAGCCACTAAATGCAAGGTGTTCGATCAGTTCTTATTTTACATCTCATTGTTTTCAGGACTGAAATTAAATGGCTGTTTAAGAGAGTGCCAACCCTCAACATGAAATACCAGGTAACCTCGCAGGTGTGTGAACTACATGCAGGTAAATCCACAGCCATGTATTACAAGTCTGGAATAGTAAATCTTACCTGGTGTTTTTGTTGCCTTGCCTTTTGAAGGCACCAAATTTGCAAAGTAGTCCTATGTGCACAATCTTGACCAACGAAAATAACCAAGAGACAATAAGATGTAAATTTAACATTGCTGAGCTGTGCTTTCAAATGTATATTTTGGCACACTGATCTCCCATTATGTCATATTCAGGCAGGAATACCAGATGTGTATTTTGAGGGTGAGATGTAATTATTTGGTAGATCCAATGAAATGTACGTTTGTATTATGTCACATATTATGGAATGTAGAAGAGTATTACTGTGCAAATGCAAGCACTTTTTAGTTGCCATTTTGTCGACGAATCTTACAAAGCAAATAAATAACGTTTTTTTTTTAATGCTGCATAAAATTTACTGTATGGCTTTATTTACATAACTTTTATGTAGTTCTTTAAATTTACTGCTTCAATTTATGTCTGCTTGCATACTAACAAAGAACCTGAGATAATTATACATGGTCATTGAGCAAAGTTATAGCTAATATAAAGGGTGTTCCAAGATCTTTGTACAGTACTGTAGATGAACAGAAATTATTTCTTTTTAAAATGCTAAATTATTAGAAAAAAGTCCAGCTCTATACATAGAATAAATATTAATCTTGACTAATCTAGACTAAGAATATTTTTTTAAAAACCACAAGAGAGTATAACAAACTAAAATATGTGATTAATGAAACCAGTAGTGAAATCATCACTTAGTTATAGTTAAAACGTATCACTGGCCAAATCCCTCTCATGCACAGTAAAAAAGATGTTTCTTACCAACATGGTTCAAAACTGGCTCTGGGGTGTAGGAAAGGATGCTGAGGTCATACCACAATAATGCAGAAACTGAAGCTTAAAATTAGAGTTTTCCGGGTAACTAAGGAGACACTATGGTAGAAATTATAAATAAAGAATAGATTGCTGTCTCTGGCTCGTAAGTTTTTTGGATCAGTGTTGTGTTATAGAGCTTGTGTGTCTCTGTTGTAATGTGTTTAACAGGTCATTATCAGGTTGAGTTTGAAAATCAGCAAAATGTGATTTACTCTAGCTGTACAGCGTCACAGATGTTTCTGTGAAGCCTCTAATTGCAGAAACCTTTTACATTTATGTCATTTAGCAGACGCTCTTATCCAGAGTGACTTACCATTCATGCAGTCTTACAGTCTAAGCAATTTTGGGTTAAGTGGCACCTTGGAAGAGGTGGGATTTGAACCCCGAACCCCTTATCTTATCCACTAGGTCACCACTAAGAACAGAGTGGAACTGTACATACATAAAATCATGCAGACGAGTCAGCAGCTTCAGGTAATACTCACAGCAACCATCAGATAAGGAAAGAAATCATCTCAGTGATTTTGACTGTACAAATGCACAAATCTTCAGATCTTGAGGCAGATTGGCTACAACAGCATATGATCAAGTCACACTCCTCTTCTGTCAGCCAAGAACAGAAAGCCTTTATTCCTGTAGGTTGTATTACATTATTTTCACTTAGAAATTCAACAAAGAAATTACTTTGGACTGAGGTGCCAAAAGTATTGCTTAACCTCTAACTAAAATTATTGGATCTGAAAGAATAACATTTGTAGAGCTATTCTATTTTTTACCAGAACTCAGAAGGTTTCTGCTACTGTTTAATCACGCTGATGTTTGGAAAAATGCTTTGAAATAAGCAAAATAATTCACCTCAATCATTATTTCCATCCCATAAACTCAAACAACATAACAGACAGTAGAATGTCCAAATGCATTTTACATAACAGCAATAGGGATCCTGCAACTATCAGTAGTATCTTTAAAATGAATAGGCAATACCTACAGTAAATATTATGGAGATTATAATATATCTATTCTAAAATATAATGCAATAAATGTAGCTTTTTGGGCTGTTGTTTTAGTTTGTGCTATTGCACGGCTGCTGTAAAAAAAAAAGCCCCAGCTGCGTAAACATATCTGTATGTGTGAGTTTAGATGCGCCTGGAGAATGGTGGTCTTGGCTGCATATGCATTCAATAAAAACCCCAACAACAGGGTTATACTATAAGGCAGGGTGGGTGTTGGGGTGAATTGTCATGGCCCTGCAAAGATTTGTGTTTTATAAAAAACATTTAAAAAAAAAAACCTCCCATGTATAATGTCCATGACGGTCAAATGGTTAAGTCTGCAGTTCTGTGGTCTTCTAGGACTGCATTCTCACACCCCTACTTTAAAGGAAATGAGTAGATCACGTAATTCAAACAAACCATTAAGTAAATTGTGTGATAAATCATTTTCTGTCTGCAGAATTTATTACAAGACCTGCCAATTACACAGCTCTTTCTTGACAAATGAATTAGACTGTTACCAGGACAGTAGACAGCTATGTTTGTACTGCTAAAAAGGGTTGGCTGTCACAGTGACCTGGTGCTTCTTTTTCGTGTTGGATTAGCAATAATCCATATCTTACAATAGCAAAACAAATATTATTTCCTAATACTGAGTATTAAATTATATTGTTCAGTGGTTTATATATTCCTATTTCATTTGAACTCTATCTTAAATGAATGTTTAATGCAACAACTGTATATGTTATGTATATGCATAGTATATATTATTAAGAAAAAATAATGTTTGATTTAATGTATAAATTTAAGTCTGAACTGAGACTCTTAATATATAAATTGCATCGGTTTAAGCGTCCCTAGTAAAGCATGTAAATTCTGTCCTGCCCTCTTGAAGCAAGGTAAATAAATAGTTTGATAGTGGTGACCTCGCTTGCACAGAGAATCTGCTTGGAAAGCTTCTCAATTTGCAAAATGCTGATGTAGCAGTAAAAAGAGGGATAAATTCCATACTGATACTCATGTTTATGCATGTGATTTTTGGACCGATTGTAGATCACCTATTTTTGATATAAAAAACATCTTTGCAATAAGAGGTTTCATGACTTCTGTTTAAACATCTTTCATAATGTAATTTATTTCAGCTTATTCTACAATAAGCTGCAAGAAAATGTTCTGTTTAACCTCTGAGACACAAATAGGTATAATATCATAAATTAACAGATGATTACTCAAGAAAGTGGGGAAAATAAATGGGGAAAACAATTTCTATTGGATGATGATTTCCATGATCTTCAAAGCTTGCCAGGATGTAAAAACAGTAACAGAAATTCCTTAAAATAATTTTATATATGATTCCAAAAGTTTCCAGTCTTAAAGTTCACGAGAGCATAACCTGAGAAAAGATTTGTACTTTTTTGGAGGATTGGTGCTTTTATCTTTTAGGTGTTTTATGTGTTTTCTTTACAGCGCCACTCAAAGATGTTACATTACAGTCATTCTTGTCTTGAAGCTAAAATATGTTTGGAAATTCACATTCATAAACTAAACAACAAGCTTAAAAAAAGCTAACACCGTTTGTGGAAAATTGCATGCAAGTATTGTCTGTAACACTTTAGAGGTTCTGTGCTTTACTTTTCAAGCGTATTTTAAAGATGTATTTTATGTAAATCAGTCTGCATCAGCTATTTCCTTCCATTCTTATACAGATGCAGGATGTGGTTGGAGTATGTACATCAGCATAGCTCTACTGCTAACAGCTATTTTCTTTTAGTAGTAGTTTTGATGCTAGTGAACAGAAGGATTGGATCAAGGTCAATATAGGAAACAGAAACGGAAGAGCCCATTCATTCATACCTTTTAGCCTCAGGCAGGCCACACAGCTGGCCTGTTACTGGCCATTCTTTAGACGTCCTTAAAGTAGCTGAACGTTTCAGCACAGGATATGATTTGCCTTTCAATCATAGTAACGACTAAACCACTTGGCCAGACTGTGGGAAAAAGTTGGAGAGCAGATTGGTGTTAAATGGTCACCACATGATGGATGGAATTACAGTATCTCATTGTGTTTTGGAGGTGGTCCATGAGTTGAAAAGTTGTAAAACTAAACTTACTCTACCCACAAAAATGTTTAAATTGTTGAACCCACCTTGGATGGATGATTTTAACTATGTAGCTTGCTATTTTGTTAACACAGCATTAAGCTACGTTTTGAAGTTGAACAAAAACTTTCCAAGTACTTACTGAAAAAAAATACATTTGAAGAACAGAAGTTCAAAAACTCAGAGTTATTTTCAGTATACGAAAGAGTAAAGACTGATACCAATACTAGAGGACAGAAAACGTGTGCTAGGCTAACTATTTATAAACTTTTAGGAATAATAACTTTTGTGATATTTTTTACTGGTATTTACTACTGTTGTATAATGTCAAAAATATGGTGACTGAACTGAGATTGGATGAAATCCACTAGTGCCTAAGACTACACCAACAGTATTACTATAGTAGGCTACAGATTCCATATATTTTTGCAACTACATTGCAGTGTGATGCTACAGTACATTTGTCAAGTTGTGACAATGCAAACTTAAAATGGAAGCCAATATGAATACTTAACACTGTGTAAGGCTTATGATATAAATTGGAGAGCATGCAGTGATGAAAATGCAGTTATACTTACCTCTTAATTTCATTTTTCACCAACAAAAAAGCCAGTGCCTAGCCTTCAGCACAGAGCACAAGTCTAGGATAATCCTAGACAAATCGTCCATTGTAGGGAACATAGAATAAGGGCATCTGCTAAATCACATCACATTTCACATCACAAATACCATTTTCTTTGAAACCATGTAGATGGTAGGGTGTGTGTGCGCATTGCTGGCCTAGGAAAGAGATGGCACCAGAATGCATTTTGCTTGCCAGGCTTAAGCTGCCATTGCTGTCGGTAAGGTTCCGCAGAAACACCTTGGGACCTGGCATTCATGTGGATGCCACTTTGAAATGTACCACTGACCTATACATCAGGGATTGTGGTGGCCTAGTGGTGGACTGTGGACCAGAAGGCAGTGTAGGTGGGCTAATTTGAACTGACAAATAAAAGAAACATACTCTTTAGGCTTTGTGTTCATGCTTGCCAGTATAACATATGACGAGAACACATATACATTGTATTGTGTACCCTTTCAAAATACCCATTTTAAAATAGTCCATTTTACTAATGTGGGCCAGTCAAAAGAAACAGGTATCATGAGAATGTTAATGGCCAGTCTTAGATGAATTGGTAAAACAGAACATGAGGAAAAGATTTAGTTCAAACCACTGTGAAGAAATTGGCATTGCGTCAACAACCAACTTTGACTCGATGAATGGTCTTTTTGGTATAAACCTCTCAATTTAAACAGCGTCAACTGACATCAGGGCCTTTGGCCAGGAAAAGAGCAAATGGAAAGAGAAAGGGAGAAAGGGATGAAAACATATGCTACCGAGCTGAAATGAATACAAATGCAACGTTTGAATGTGTTCTCTGTTGTATAAAGCATTTGAGATTATTGTAAAGTATTTGGGGTGTTGTGTGCTGCAACAAACTGTGACTAACAAACATCTTTCATTTGAAAATTCATGTCTGTCCTGCTGGGTTCAGCAGAATGCTGAGTGTGCCTTAACAGAACTTTTCAACTGGATTATTACACCAAACTAACTCTTACCATTAAGCTTAATCTAGGCAGAATGTGCTGATGAGTTCACTGTCCAAAAGAGAACAAACGAAAGAAGTGAAAGAATAAAAGATACAGTTTACAAATTTCCATCTTACTCCATTCATGTTGTACTTGTTAATACATTAATGTATATATGAAAAGAGCACCTAAACAAAACTGGGTTCAGAATGGGCAATTACCAGCTCTGAATACTAAATTGAATGCTCTCACTTGGAGGCAATGAACAGCTCATGTCCTGCTGGGTTATTAGCAGAGACTTTACACTTAATAAAACTCCCATCATCAGCATAAAAAGTAGTACACTTGTGTTTTCAACCTAACTCTCTCTCTGTGTGTGTGTGTGTGTGTGTGTGTGTGTGTGTGTGTGTGTGTGTGTGTGTGTGGTGGTGGTGGTGGTGGTTGTTGTTGTTGTTGTTGTTGTTGTTGTTGTTGTTGTTGTTGTTGTTGTTGTTAACCAGGTGTTTAGGGTTCCTGAATTCAAGTGCTTGAATTGTGTGTTGTACAATAGTGCATGAAAGTTGGGGAACCCTTTATAATTTCCAATATTTCTTTATAAATATGACCTAAAATATCTGATTTTTACACAAGTACTAAAAGCAGATAAAGAACAACAAATTACATACAAATATTATACATGGCAGTTTCTGTATTTGTGAAATTATTATTATTATTATTAGTAGTAGTAGTAATATAGAATTAATAAATAGTATAATTAATATATAATTTTATTAAACTAATATTAAGTAGCAAGAGTGCATTTAGGATTAGTTCTGATTAGTTCGGCTGTAGATAATCTAGATTAGATTATAGTTTGGTTTAGCGAAGCCGAAGTTGTGTTTTCAAGCAGTAGGATGGCAATCACCCTGTTGATCCCTATGATGCCATAAAAAGAAGTATTATAAAAGAAGTATTATAAGAACATTGTAAAAAAAAATATTTTAAAAAATGTTCTTACCAAGCCCCAGACATAGTGTGTACAAATTAAGGAAATTCAAGACCATTGTTACTTGGTCAACCAACAGATATCACTCCAAGACTAAGCCATATACTGTAACATTCCCTAATTTCACAAAAGAAACCAGGGTAAATTCACATCTGTCTGTGAACTCCAAGAGTCCAATATAATGTTGTAGAAGCAGTTCATGTAAGGGAACCCACCAACATCCCAGAGCTGTTCTGTGTGGTCTGATGTTATCTCAGTTGAACAAGGGTGTCAGATACTGAAAGCAAAGGTTCACATACTTTTGACACTAACATATATGTAATATTGGATCACATAGCGATATGACTCAGAAATGTTGTAATCACTTTGTATCTTCTTGCTTGACCACAATCTTGCATTTCTAAAATGACTGTCCTTCTTAATGAAATTTACACACCTATATCTGTTTCATTTCCTTAGGTTGAGCCAATCTGCTATAATTTCACTGATCAGGAGCACCCAACTGTTCGATTTGTTTAAGTATGCACTGAGGCATATACCCAAAAAGCCTTTTCGTATCCAGAAGGTGCCCTGTTATCATGCTACTTTCTCAGCATAGTGACGCTAAAGAAAAGCATACTGTAAGAGCTCATTATTTGCTAAATAAATAAATGTAAATCTAAACTGTGTTGTTTCCCACTGATACACCCACACAGAACATAAAGTAACCACAAATTCTGTAAAGCTGTTCTGTGCCTCAGACGTTTGCACATTACTATACATATTTCAAGAATTTACAAATTAGCTCCTCTGATCTAAAAACAATACCTCACTACGAACTACAGCAAAGCATGTTCAATACAGAATACTAGAATAATGCTGCATTAAAGCAGATCATTAGACTCACCATTGTGTAAACGAGTTTGGGAGAAGCCTGACACACTGAATTTATACACACATGGAAAAACCAGGAATACCCTTAATTATATCAAAACTGAAATGGGACAACAAGTGCCATTATAAAATAATGCCCACAAAGTCCCGACAAAATTGTAGTACAGAGTTACCACAAAAGTAGAAAACTAGTATGTCTAACAAAAGCTCGAAGAGAAAACAGAAAAAGTTAACAAAAGTCTAAAAGAAAAGTTATGGAAGGCTGAAGGCAAAGTGCTGGTTACAAATGCTATTGCTCTCAGGCTTGTTCTGAAATCCTTTGTTAGAAGAAAATCATTACTTGATTAGTTTTTTTTTTTCATGGCTAATCTTACAAATATATTTTTAACCAAGGAAATAGTTCCCTTTTTTCAATTAACTTGTTTTGCTCTCTATCTGATGGAGGTAAGTCTGTTTTGGAAAGCCTTTTCCCTTGAATCTCACTGAACAGCTGAATCCTCCATGCGCATAAATCCCACACACAGTAGCCATGGAAACAGTTCCTCGAAGCCTAGGCATTATTAGCATTCAATGTGGGTGTGTTGGGAGTATGAGAGCAACTCAGAGTCCACGGAGAACATTGTGTCTCCCACATGTGTCCTTAATACACTAGAGAACAAACCCACTTTCATGCAATGACAAAGCACGTACAGAACTCCAGACTTGTGATCCCAGGACAGGTCTCAACATTTATTACACATCACCATGAAAGTTAAATATCATTTGCAGCTTCCTAACATAACACCATTACATCAGTACAGCTGTTTTTGATACACACACAGGCATAATCACATCCAGCATCAATAAAGTGGATGGGTTAATAATATACATTTAGCAGACTAAATACAAAAATACTTTTGTTACAAATCATAGAATCATCTTCATACTGTTTTAAGACAATTCCTCCTAATACTGGAGCTCAAAACGGAGGAGGCAACTTTTAGATACCCCAACGTATTTTCATGCATTCACAGTCGTCCCACTAACATTCTGTATCACTCACTACTGCATGATTGCATAAGAGTTGGATAAAATGCCTCTGCTCTGCAGGATATTGTGTACACTGGCAGACAGGAAATGAGCACAAATGAGCAGAATTATAGAATAAAATCAGTGGATCAATACATATATACCATATTGTGCAAGCAGTTCTCAAGTAGTGCGTTGTATCAACATAGTCCATAACCTAGATTCTATAATGAATATTAATCTATTTGTCGTTCGTTCATATTAAGAACAGATATGCTTTTTAAAAGCCTACCATGCAGCAATGGTAAGCCTTTGTTAGATCACCTTGGATTTTTTTTACTGCTTACCCAGGATTTTCCACCCAAAATATTTCAGTGTCTTTTTAGTTGCATATTCCCATCTCTAACCTGAGTCCAAAATCCACAGTGCACCACACGTTGTGCTCTTGCAAAAAACATGTGCATTAATGATCTAATCTCCCAACAACACAAATGTGCAGATACCAAGACCAATATTTTAAACATATTTTTTCCTATGCTAAAAAATAAACACATCACAACTAAGTGGAAATTAGCAGTGGCTATTGACACAGTCAGCAAACATTTATGTAAAAGTTCTAGGAAACTGTTCTCGAAAAGTTTATATATATATATAGTCAAATAAATTTGTAAAGTAAATTCTTTCTACACTGCTCACAGAAATTAGGGAATATTTCCTTTTGAAATATCTCATTTTCTTGTGAGAAGTTTATATAATACATATTATTACATATTATGTATAGATCACAAGAACATTTATTACAGATCGCTTATTTATTTATTATTTATGTATTTACTACACGTCTCTGGATATTGTGCGCAAGATAGTGAAGGAACAGTTTTAATTACTCTAGTTAACTTTAAATTACTTGTATTAAATTACAAATTACTAGTGTAAAATGTATGTTACTTAACTAAGGGTAAAAATACTCATTTGAATAATTAATAAAGAGTAATCAAGAGTCTTGTGAAAATTTACTTTGTTACGTAGGGGAATACAAGATAAAATAAATAATGTGTATAAAAATACAAAGGCTAAAAGTTAATTATATATATTTAAAGACTATACGCAATTCCTGATTACTAGATACCAACAGTGACATTTTTAGACATTTGGATTACAGCAGCATGACACCAAACCATAAGTCAAAATCTCATAACAATGTACTACTTCATAACTGAATTATACAAACAGATGTGTAGAAATCCACAGAAAAAGAGAGTGGTCGCCTCACAGCTCCAGAGTCCCCAGTTTGATCCATGCCTCAGACTTGTGGAGTTTGCATGTCCTCACAGGGTCTGCATTCCACATTCCAAAGACATGTGTTAGGTTAATTGGTGTTGCTAAAGTGGCCTTAGTGTGTGAGTGTATGTGCCCTACACTGGACAAGCACCTGTCTAAGGTTGTTTCTGCACCCTGTGTCACCAACTAGATACCATCTTTCCCATGACCCTAACCAGGATTAAGAGCATACGAAAATAAATGAATGAATATTACTAAATTGTCTTCAGATATATTTTTGCATCTGATAATTTTTTTCACTTATTAAAAAATATGATAAAACCACTAGCACTCAGGCAATTGTCAAACAGATATGGGATGCTTTGTAAATATAAATACTTGTTTTGTTTTGGGTAAAATATGGTCCAGAAAGTGGACCAGAACATAGACTAGATTATTCCAGGCCAAGGCTGTGAATCACTGATAAAAAACAATAATGAAAGAATTACCTGTACGCCTGAAAATAATGTTCATGCTTTTTAAGCATTCTTCTTTGGCCCCTGTTGATCTTTGACATCATAACCCTATACTGTCATTTATTTTTTGTGTGTGTTCTCCACTGGCTGTCTAGTGGGTCATAAAGTCAAAATATACTGCTGACAGAACTAAGGGGATGTGACATAGCCCCTAATGAAATATCTGCTAATTTTTGTAAGCAGTGGACTACACCATCACTTGGATGCAACATTTAAGCACTTACAAAAAGGTCACATCATCCTGTGACTGCACCCAACGCCAGTGGGCATCATATTCCATGTGTACCTTGCCACTTAGTTTGCAGCTTTCAGGCTCCACCTTACCATTCTTATAAGTTTTTCCTTTAGGACTCAGGTTCTTTCCCAGCCTCTCAGCTAGACAGGCTGCGGGTGAGTCTGTCTCACCAACTTTCTTAACTGCAGTGTCTAGAACTCTAGTAGTTTTCTTTAAGACTTCTTCATTATTATAGTCCTGTTTCATGCTAGGCGAAGGTCTACCATCCTCTTTGGGGCCACCAGTTTTCACCCTGGAGGACTTTGAGGTATCCGTGCCTACAGGAGCAGAACAAAGGATGGACTCGGCACCGCTGGACGTGCAGTACTCATCCAGGTCATCTGCCAGCGTATCCAGATAACTGCCGATGGAAATGTTGTCCAGCTTGTCATGAGGCTCATGCAGACTGCTCCAGCTGCCTCCCAGGCTGTACTGACT
This sequence comes from Parotocinclus haroldoi, assembly GCA_034779995.1. Taxonomy (NCBI): domain Eukaryota; kingdom Metazoa; phylum Chordata; class Actinopteri; order Siluriformes; family Loricariidae; genus Parotocinclus; species Parotocinclus haroldoi. The sequence goes on from JAUZST010008495.1 coordinate 18,046, forward strand.
GCCGGTTAGGCTGCTGCAGTGGCTAGTAAGCGTGCCGCGGTCCTCCAGCATCCACTTTGCTGCCTCTATGCCCTCATGCAAAGCCAGTAGCTGCTGCAGGATCCTGACATCCACGGCCCGCAGATGAGCCTGTTGGCAAAGAGAATGAGAGATGCTTTATTTATCTAAATAACAAAACTGGTGATACGTCAACATGAAATGTCCCATAATAAAATACCAAACACTGTGATTTGTATATATATATATATGTTTTGCTGCCTCTCTGGTACTGGGTGTGTTGACTCTGTGCAAGGCATCATAAAATCTGAAGATTGCCAAAGGATTTTGGGTCGCAATGTAGTGCCCCCTGTCAGAAATCAATTGATTTCAGCTATTGTTTCAAAAGGGTGTGCAACCAAAGATTAAGTTTAGGATGCCAACAATTTTGTCCGGGCCATTTTTGGAGTTTTAAATGAAATTATATCACGTTTGGATTTTTTTCAGGGTTTTTTTTTTTTTGTGTAGTCCCAATACACACAAAGGATAAACACGTACATAATAATACATGTAATTGCAATACATTTCTGAGATAAATACTTAATTCTCTGTGTTAGATTATAAACAGTAGGCAAGCACATAATTCAAACTAAATTATAAAATAACAATTGCCACTGTATTGCCACTCCGGTAACATTTACATTTAGTCTTTTAGCAGATGCCCATTTCCGGAGTGACTTACAACGGATACAGTCTTATAATCCAAAAATGGTTTAGCAGTGGTTAGATTTGCACCCTGGACCTGCTGGTCCACAGTCCAGTACCTTAGCCACTAGGCTACCACAGTCCCACTGAATTAATGCAGGGTTGGTACCATGCATCATATAATGACCCAGCTCAAGGAGCACTTAGATCCTGGAGCCTCTGTCAAGGCAGAAGCATTTGGGAACACACATCCGGAAACACAAAGTCTAAACCCAAACATTAACTACATTAACTTATTAAATCAGGGTGGTCCAGCACTGCAAACCTGCCCTGAACCAGACCAGTTGCATCCAGTCTCCTACTGCAGTAAAGTCCAGTATACGTTTCCTCTGGCACTGTATGTCCATATGTACAGCCTCCTGGAGCCATTAACTTCTGAATGTTGCAGGTCGTGCATTTCCACTTGTTTCCCGGATGTTTCTCTTGGAAATTGCAACCAACCCAGAGGTTCCCAAGTGTTTCCTTGGGGTAGAGGTTGGGTCGGCACCAACTTGGAGTTATCCCACATTACAGCCACAATCAATGGTTTATGTTACAGACTTCCTGTGTAAATAAACTTTAGTAAAAATAACATGCAAATGAAGTGGAAAACATTCATCACTTAAAAGCTGGGAAAATGTATTGTATATAAAGTTCTGATCTGTATGGATTTTATGTCCCTTTTTCTTCAAGGCACTCTAGTTTTATAAGTTAATTTAATGTGGGGATCGTTTCCTTTAAAAGAACTTGTTTTTAATAATTAAGAATGTGGACAGTGGGAAGTAAACAGAAAGTAGTCTGCACAATTCATAAATAGTGAATTTAATGCATGTAAGGCATTTACTGCATCCAATATGTAAAGCTATACAGGTACACGCTGTTTAATATTTTATCAAAATAGATGCTGACCAGACATTACAATAGTCCCAGCCATTTTAAGCTACTGTAATGTAAATTTAAAGAGCATGTTCAAAAGATAACGATACATAAATCTTTTAGTTACAGCCGAATGCACGAGTGGAACAAAAGCCACTAAACAATCCAAATAGCAACCCTGTTCAGGAAAAAGCTGTAACACTTGACAGGATGGTATAATGAACCTGATACTGCTGTTTGACAAAAGCCAAAAACGTACTGATAAACAGTATTGCAAACAAAAAAGATGAAGAGTCAGATGAACCAGAGACTCAACCAGTGAATGTGAAGCTGTTTATATATACATATTTATATATATACACCTGTTTATGTTATAATATACAAGTAGTGGGGGTTCTAACAAGGGAGTACTACCTATAATACGACATGCACCATGCACATATGAACACCATTTACAGCCACTTACGCATAAATAGCAGAGAATCACACACAAACACGAGTAACTTGCATAAAAAATACACATCAATCGTGTTGAAACAATCTCCATTCCAAACCTGAGCTAATGAGAAAGCGAGCAAACGACCAGTAGGTAGTTAAACACATGTACATGGATGCACACATGAACACATGCACACACCCACAAGTGAATTACCAACCCTTAAACTGCTCTTTAACTCTTAACTCCTGCCTCAGCTCTTGGATTAGCTGCATACATTGGTGTCACTACATACAGTATATGCATATAAGATTAAGATAAAAATATATATACATTACATTTACATTACCTATAAATGTATGTTGTTGCTCAAACACAATCTAACACTAAAAGATGCCATTTATTTAAGGCTTTTCTTTAGAGCTATTAGTTATATTCTAATTTTGTAGGCTGAAAAGCTCTTGGACATTTAAATGATCCATGCTAAAAGATGGAGATTCCTGCATGAAAAAGAATTTCAAAGAGTGGTCTACAAATGAACTTGCCCCAGGTGATGTAAAGAATATGAATTTTGATATTGTACACTTATCACGACTTCCAATGTCACTTAGAGGCACTCAAATTTTCAACACACAAATAAAAAATTATTCACTTGACACACGTTTGTTTCACAGGAAATTCTGACCCATGCGGAAGGCTAACTCACTTACAGATTAGAGGATATTAGTAGTCCATGTGTAGTATGACTAAACTCTCAAAATGATAACAATTTTTAAAAAATGTAGAATTCTTGCTGTACTCTAGTTAGCAAATAATATGCCAAGTAAACATAAAACATATTCCAGGAGCAAGCTTGGCACTCTTACTGTTCTAAATTGGTTCCAGTGTGTGCATTCTTGCTGTGAGTTCTAGAGCTGTGCTCCTGCTGATGAAAGCTAACAGGCCATTATGGTAAGTGCTTTTGAGATTTATGGAGCCTTCTGTCAACAGTTTTCCATAGCAACATCTTCAGCAGGGCTGTATTGTTAGTACAACGTATCAGGATGGTACACTTTATAATGCATTGTTAATTGCTCTTTGTGTATTATAAGACCTGCATAAGGCATGCATCTGAAAGCCCTACAAACTTCCTAAATAAGTCTTGTGAAACTATTATGAAGTCCCTGTGTAACAGCCTAGCTCCCTTAAAAGGATTGAAAGCACTCTACAGTACAGTACATGAAGCTATTACTGCAATATCTTAAAGCCAAATCAATGAAGCAATGTAATGGGGATTACTGATTACTGTAAACTGATATAGTAAACGGCTTTCAGATTTCACCTCCTACCATGTTTAATAAAATTGCTATAGGCTATAATCCCTACATAAGATTATTTATACACTCATTGACAAAAATAAAATTCAAAAGGAAATGTCAGATTGTTGCAAAACTAGGTACGAGTTATGTAGCAGGCAGATATGTAAACGAATACAGATGTGGTCTGATTAGACTAATCCAGGTACGATGTCTGGGTAGGCTCTTAAAGCTTACTTTTGGGTAGTATACCTCTTGATAAGAGATTGTTGATTGCTAGTCAAATCCTCCACACTCATAGTTTACTGAAGCTAGAATCCCTGCTGCTAGCAGTCAATGATCTGTTTCAGAGGTAAGCAACTCAAAAGCCTTTTTTTCTTCTAATAAAGAAGCATTGACATCACTTTTAAGTCCTATTTTGTGTCTAATCAGACCACATCTGTAATCGTTTAAATATCTGCCTGCAACATAACTGTATGCTGAGTTTTGCAGCAATTCAACATTTCTGAAACTGAAACACAATGTAACCTAAAGACCTTAACCCACTAGAGGAGAAATTAAAATAGCTTATTTAGTAGAGAACTGACTCACAGTACTGAGCTATCCTGGATTGCATCCTGCCTTTGGCAATGTGAGGTCAGTTTGTTCCTGCCTGGTTAGTTCCTGGTTATTGTTTGCTTTCCCATGTCACCAGTCCAGATGTTTGTTCCTGGCACACTTTAGTTTGGTTGCACTTACAGAACTTTGGTTGCAAGTACAGAATTGGTTTGTATCCCCCACCACCCACCCACCCATGTAACAGGCTTCATAAATTCACCGTTCATTTTATTAGGTACACCATGGAAATGCAAATATCAGTCAACCACATTTGAGCAAATCAATGCATTTAGGTGTGTAGACATGGTCGAGATGGCCCGCTGAAACAAGGTCACATGTGTGACTCTGATTGTGACACCAACCCAGTATTAGCAAGGTGTACCTAATAAAATGGTCATGCGTGTATATCATTTTTGTACAACACTCAACAAAGAATTCATTTTAATTTTCCTGTGGTGGTATAACTATATATGCAAAAAAATAGGGGATAGTGTATAAGCTAGCAATTATATTAAGGATTAAAGTTTCAGCACAAAACATACTTGCAGGCTATTATCTAAACACTGGCAATATGCTCTTAAATTTACATTATATTTTCCACTATCCAGACAATATGTTGTCAATAATGTATGCTAGCAGCATTATAGATAGTATGCTTTTGAAATTCACATATCCTTTAAGGAACACACTATACATTCATTCTCTGCTTCCTGCTTCTTCGCTCTGAAACCTAATTTACTTTATTAGCTTGTATCCCACTGATTTCCAGTCTATTTTAGTGCATCTGCATTCTAAAGTGCAAAACTGGCTTTTATGTACATAGCTGAGTACAATTTAAACCTAATTGGCACTTACGATCTAAAACCTGAAATACATAACTGTTTATAGAACAGCCGGTCATTCAATTTGCTATTATTTATGACTCTATATTTTTTTCTGTAGCTACAAGATGACCCATGCAGCTTGAGGTTGAAATGTCCAACAATAAATCAACTGTGAAAGGAAGACCATGGAAACTCAGTTGAAGCAGAAAACCTACCCATAAATGGTTTGTAACCAGTCTGCATTATTTACTGCTGATGTCAGCCTTACTAATTACAGTATTAAAGAGGGAGAGAGAAACCTACTCTCAAAGGAACAAGGGCAAAAGTAAGAAAGTGCATGTGAGTTAGAAAAACCAATAAAACTATATTTTATAGAAAATGCAAGAAAACTGCACAAACATAGCCATGAGAGTCCAGGATCTCAACACACAGAAACCCCCAGTATTAGTCCCAGCTCACAGCTGGATTTTACAGTAGGAGTCCGATATTTTAAATTCAACCAACGTATGTTTTTTATTACTAAAATACCTGAAAGTAAGGACTGCGCTGGTGTAAAATGCATATGACAGTAACAAAGCAGTAAAACATCACACTTACTCACTTCATCCACTTTTTCTACTTTATGCACAGATAATATGAAAAGATTTAAGAAATCCTTCTTGTCTATATGGTAAAATACAAGGTACCAAACCAGTTTCTGGAAAGTTTAAGATAATTATTTAATGGGTCCATATTATAAGTTTTTTGTTAAGGCTTTTTTAAGCGCCAAAATCTGCTTAAATGAGCAGCTCCTATAGAAGGCTGAAGAAGATGAAGCTGATCAGAGGACACTGAAAGAAAAAATCAAGGTGTAGAAAGTTTCAAAGTGGAACTTCACCAAAGGCAAATACATGGGATTCATTGTTAAAAGTAGTGATAGCACTGGAGGGCTTAGCCATATGATTCACTTGAGCTGCATCAACGTCATTGCACTACAACGCACAAAGTGAAAAAGCATGTCAGATAAAGACATCTTGATAGGTTGTCGTTTTGGTTGTACAGAAATGTTTAATTACTGTTAAGTTTAAAGTTATTTTTCATATTTCCAGATAAAGTGGTGGTTTATAAAGTGATCTAGATAGATGGCTTTTGCTCTGAGGGTTTAGCCTTGGTTTAGCTTGGCTCAACACCTTAGTCTAAGGCAAACATAGCTGCTCATAAATTCACTTTTCTACCTGGCAAATCAGTGACATGGCGAGATCCTCCAAACCAAAATGCCTGCTTCTTTCTAGCTTTCTCCAAAGCACAAACTTGCATGAGAAGAGACGTACTGTTCAGGATATTTTCCCCACCAAAAGCAGTCAAAAGTCTGCCTCACAATGTGTAAAGCTTTCTTACAGATATATTTGCTGACATATGAATAATAAATTTGTGAATATATGAATATCTATTACTTTGGGACAGGTAAACAAGGTTAAGTATTCAGTTTTGGAAAAAAAATGTGGCATAACACTGAACAGCTATACAATTGCTTATATATGTATACAGAAGCTTGCCAACAAACTCTCAATTGTACAAAATCGTCTGTATATTTAGGACTTCTTTCAGTATCACTAATTTCGAGTAAAGAAAGTTCTGGTGCAGTTATGAGCCTCATGAACTTAAAGTTATTGTTAATTGTTAAGTCTTGACTGCAATTTTAACTGCTCTTCTGAATGTGAATGGTCACCAGCGCCCAGCACCAGAAGTCTGAGTTCCTTCACATACAGAACCCCATTATTCTCTGCTTTCCCTGGCTCAAAATGCAAAACACACTGATTTCTCAAACTGCCCGTCAACACCCATTCATCATATACAGACACCACGTCATGTCCTGTAGCTTTCTACTACCACTACAGCATTGGGGACTGGCCACTAAGCTAACCTTGGAGGATGAAAGCATCAGGTTGAGGACATCTTTTTACTGTCCTAATCTCCTCTGTACAATCCTGTACAGAGTATTATAAATATTCCGCCACCTTAGCTACATATTTAACATTCCTGATTCTCAGCTTCTTTGGATTGTTGTTCTAACATACCTGTGAAAAACGTATTTGGATCCTTGCTTGTCATCTCGAGACTGTGTCTCTTAAACTCCACTCCAATTTTGAACTTGACCTTCATGACAGTTCCAGTAATCTCACACCTAATTGTAGATTCGCAAACTGCAAAAACTGGTTAGTTTTGCTGCAGTTTGTCTTTGATAATATAGTATTCACAAATTATTAAAATGTGTTCTTTACTTTGTACTTGCTTACCTTCCCATTATGATATATTGATCTTTCAGCAACTGTCAGCTTTTTGGTGGGGGTGAAGACTTTTCACTTTCACAGCCAGACAGAACCCATTTTCCCGTTTTGCATCCATATTTAATGCCTGAAATTCTATTTTTTTCCACTGAGGAGTTTTACATGTCACACAACATTGGGGGTGTCAAATGTCTGTCTTTGATATTTATCATCACAGTTCAATAAGCTTTGATCTGAGATACTGTTGACTTTTGAAGATTAAAGATTAGTTATTCAATCTTTTTTATTGCTCGAAGGAAGCATTTAAAAAATCTACAACAAAGTTCGGTCTGGCCACTGTCTACATAGTATTTACCACAGACAGATTCTACTAACAAATACACAACAAACAGAAACTAACAATGAATCTGCACTGAAAAATGAAAATTTACAATTTTTATTAACATTAACTAATTGCCCTTATAACTGGCAAAGATTGCATGATGTTAACAGGAAATGTACAGCAAAATTTGTCTAATTTGCAGCAAAAAAAACATTACATAACATTATTAATATTAATGAAATTTTCCAGAATAGTGGTGAACCTACACCATTGGTAATAATGGACATAGTAAATTAGAAGTTTTACAAAATTGTTTTTAATTTTGTATTGTAAAGAAATGGTTTTCACAGCTTTTTATAGACACACAACTTGATAATTAACGATAATTAATATAACCTTTCAAAGGAACATGACATCTCAGACATCTCATACTTCAATACATCTGCAAAGGCAAGGGTTATCATTTATTTACAAAATTTACAACAATAAAATAAAATATGTTATATAAAATGGCTTTGTATTAGGCAATGCAACTGACAGCAGCTACACTGGAGGTATACATGCTCGGGTTGGATGGAAATAAATGTGATTGTATGTGAACATATGTAATTCCCCTATATAAAAATATGTATTAACAAATTGTACAAAATATTTCTCCATCTCTCTACACTAACCTGTATGTTTATATAAAAGACTGTTCTGCCATCAATCCTACCTTACTTGATCCAAAAATGACACAACTCTGGATGAAAATACGTGCTGCGACATTGCATAAGGTTGTCGTAACAATGATACTGCAAATGTGTTTCATGATCAAAGCTAAAGACTAGTGCTGACCTGTATGACCAAGGATGTATATTAGGCTTTTTTTGCTGTTGCTGGAGTTACCAACAGTGTCTTGACAAACTCTGAAATATTTATCCTTTCTGTCTGCGCTGGATTTTAAAAACCAAAACGTCCAAACTTCAAGGTAACACAGTCTCAGGTTCTCCCGAATTTGACAGTAAGCTGTGTTCACATCACAAGCAGCCCAATGTAAAACTGTAGACATCATGTGCACAGATTGTTACACATTTCATCATGAAACGCTGGTAGAGAGGACATTTTCTAACTGATATTGCGCTATGCCACTTATGGTCATGTCCTTCAGTGCCTCTTTGTCCCCCAGCCAATTACTTGTCACTTTTCATTGCTCGTATTGCCATCCTCTCTCCCAGAGTCTAGCTGTGAAGTAATTCTTCCATCTGCCAGCTTGCCCTCCCCAGTGTTTTCCATCTGTGTAAATGAGATGATGGAACCTAATAGCATATGCAATAAAGTGAAAGTCACTGAGGACTGCACAGGTGTTCAAAATGGTAGCCTTATACTGTTTAATTCATGCAGAAGAGCTGCATGATCTGTCTCTGCAATGTCATCATCCATACAGAAAGTACTAAGTGCACCTGATCTCAGTGCAAACAGATGCTTCATCTAAAAACACATTAATGGGGTCAAATTAATCACACACATCTTTACGTTGTTAACCAACACATTGGTGTTCTCTCTGGGAATCAGCCCATAAGCGATCAGTGATAGACAGACTGCGGTCACACACTGCCGCAGAACACAGTGCCACATTCACACAGTGTGGGGTCATAAACAATGACAGCTAGCTCGCTACGGCTCAGGACTAATAAGAAGGAGCCGAGAAACGGCATCAGGAAAAAGAGAATACAAAATGAGACACCATGAACATGACCAAGACCAAGCATAGTATATTATTTCCCCAATTGGCTTGCAGGTATGCATTAATTCTTTCACTTGGTCCAATTTCACAGTCCAATCAACAATTATTGGCACCTATGACCAAGAGGAGAAAAAGAGTTATAAGAAATTACATTTCACACTGAACAAAATGAAAATAAATCCTTCACCAATAATTAATTATTTTTGTAATAAATCCATGTATCTCAATACAGCCCCTGGAATGTCCTAGAAACAAAATAAAGCACTTTTCAATCTATAGTTTGATCCATATATAGTAATACATGCCTAAGAGGTTAACCTCTCCTAGTCATTCTCCAACATGGGGAGGACAAGATTCCAATATTCCAATAATTCTAAGAAAATTCCAAGAAAAGTGTGTTGACCTTCATGATTTATTCAATGCCTATAAATAAAAGCTACTTCTCTGAAATTGCAAAAATCTACAATTAGGGCAAAGTAAAATATTCCACGTCAAACTTGCCTGGACAAGCAGAGTATTTACTTAACATATACTGCTCACAAAAACTGAAATGAAATGAAATATCCAAAAATATTAATATAAATATTTTTGTGAGCAGTATAGATGGAAGGTACTGCTGGAATTTGTAATTTACTGAATTATTTAATATGAGTTTATGGGTTCCATAGGCTTTTAACCATCAGTCCCATAAACACTCCCCTGCCTCAAGCATAAGCTGCCTTGGATAAATGTGTCAAATGTCAAATAAGTAAATGTAGTGTGAAACATGCAAATCAGCAGAATATAAGCTATAGTAGGTATTAACAAAACTCTTTAAACTTACTTGTTAAAATATTATACTTGTGTGTATAAATACTGCTCAGTGTACTCTGGATGGTAAAATACAAAGATACCAAGGTATCTTAAGGTATTTTAAGCCAGATGGGACTTTTTAAAATGTTTCTAGTCTCTGGAAATATAAGTATGTGGGAGTATGGACATTTGTTCCTATACCAAAGACAATTGTAATCTTACAGGTATGTGCTAATGGGCTAAGTAATACTCAAGCTAAAAATATTGTATTTATATTCTGTTTCCCAGGGACAGCTGTTCAGGCTCCACACATTGCACATTTGGTTTCCTGCAACAGATCTTTATATCTCATAAGAGACAGTTGAGAAACATCATTTTTTAGAAAAGAAATTACAACAAGGCATCAGAATCCAGATGTGTGGTGGAACCCAGGTGTGTTCAAATCCAACCAACAGCATGTCAACACTGGGTCCTTGAGCAAAGTTCAGAAACCATGATTGCTTGGATCGTAACATTATATCAGTTATAAGTTGCTCTTTCTGCTAAATGCCCTTAATGTGCTTTAATGTACTGTACAAGTCTTATGTCACCATTAGATTTGTTGTTTTAGCATTTGAACATATATAACATATGAGATAATGAACATATATAACATATGAGATAATGAACGTATATAACATATGCTCGCTGACTTGACCCAAATTTTTATATTTTTGTCACACCATAATACTCTCTTTCACTGATCTTCATTCAAACTGATTTACACGTGGTCACAATAACATTAATAAAACAATGGTATAGCTAATCTAATGGTGGCCCAATACTTTTTCACAGTACTGTAAATGTGTGACGTTGGCTTGCTTAAGTACAAGTGATCACCTAATTACCAAATCCTTCAAATGCTGAACAGGGAAAGCAGCGTGCTGTGCAAGGATTACTCCAGACAGACACTGCTTTAAAACCAGTGGATTACAACAATTCCTGCAGAATTTCTCTTACTTTACAAACAGCCTAATCATTACAACTAATCAAAAATCTGGCTGAAAAAAAGCATTACTTTTCAATGACTCTCTCTCACTCAGTAAAGAGATAAAGTTACATCTAGGTCTCACTTCCTTAATGAGCTTGAATTGTTTCAGCCTGCCTGCAAAATTTAAATTGATTCTGTGCAGAGCAAAAGGGAAAATCCTACCTTGTCAAATTCCTGCAATCGGCAATTTGAAATGGGTATATGTTAAATACGCCAATCAGACACAACATTAAAACTACTGAGAATTGATGTAAATACCACTGATTATCTCATTATCATGGCACCTGCCCAGGGGTGGGAGTGTATAATGTATTACATTATGTATAAAATAGATTATATATTGGTTGACCATAATTATTTGTTATAATACAAATAATACTCGTTATAATACAGCCAGAACATTTGTAACGATCACAAACATCTTGCTTACGTCCACATACCACAGGGCACCTTCGGAGTACACGCCTCAACATGGCAGAGCTGTTTTAGCAGCCTAAGGGGGCCCTAGGGTATCAGGTAGGTGGTTTTAATGTTATGGCTCATTAGTATATGGCCTCACTGCCCAAATGGGAGGAATGGATCCCATGAAAGAATATGACATGGATAATGTGTTTCTGGAAATCAATTATCAGAATTATTCCCATGCACTACTACTCATTGTTAAATCATATTCTATAAATTTACTTTGGTTCAAGTGATAATCTTGTAGCAGCTGTCATGTGTAGGTCATTAATCACATTGACAGCTTTGAGACAAGTTTACAGCTTTATTACTACACTAACCACAGCGTGGAAGGGTAATAATTGCTCTGGGATTGCACCAGGAACATGGCTAGACCAGTCTGTGGAATTTGAGATTGTATATATGAGGTGGTGAAGAAAGCAGTCCATGTATACATGGATGATATCAGGACTATATTGCCAAGCGTATTTAAATATTGAACTCATTTATTTTGTCCTGACAATCACAATACAGAAACATTTAATGCAGCAATCACATACCGAATACACAAAAAATGTGAAAGGAATAGGTGTTAAGAAATATAATATGCTGATAATAAAAAAGCAATTCCCTTGTTTGGTTTTAATCTTCAGTAAACCTCCCTGAAGTTCATTGGAGTTCAGATCAGGAAACATCATAATTGTTGCAGGCAAATTAGTACAGACAATTATTCTGTTCCACTGGCAGCCAAACAATCCCATAATGTTTCACAGATGAGGTGGCATGCCCTGGCTTATGTATAAGACCCTGTTCTCAATATTGTATTCCGTTACATTACAGATTAGGGGAGGACAAAAAAGTTTAAGATATATAAAAGTTAGATTTAGGGTTCTCTTTGAGCAAAGTTTTATCAATACTAGTCAGACACAGAGTCATGAGGACACAGGGCGGAGGAGAGGGACAAATCAGTGTAAAACAACTACCAACACAAACAACTAAAGTTGAAGACCTCTCTTGTGTGAACATGGAGTTGTTTTACAAAACTCAATGCTGAGCACATAAAGCATGCTAAAACATATCACGAAATTAAAGACAATACGAAATTACCAATTGACGTGTGCCGCTTTCAGTGGTGTTAAAGTGTTGGGTATTGAAAATCAATCCCAACAGATATGTCATATTCAGAAAGGTTTGGCTGAATTATTTGGTAAAGCGACTCCTTATGAGTCTTATATTTGTAAGGACATTCACCGTTTTACACATCTGAAAAAAGTTAATCAAAACACTTGATCTGGGTTATGTAGTAATGAGCCACATGCACAGTTTAATTGTTTGGTGTTATTTTGTGTTATTTTGTGTAAGCCTAGGTGCAACTACAAGTTAGTTGGTGCTGAAGCATTTTATAATAGACTTATTTAGGGGATACTTCAAGCAATTGATATTTCAAAATGAATTTAGTATCCCATATTGAAAATTTGTGCTTAGAAGGATAATATGACAAAAATGTCCATTAGAAATTTCTTTTAAAATATTTAATAATCCTTTAGTAATTTAGTAGTCTTAATAAGAGCATTCAGTAAGCGCAGTTGCTGCTACTGTGACTATGCCTGGTAATACTTATATGCACATTTCTGCACACACCTCAAGGTCTGTACAACAGGTTTGCAACTTTCTGACACTGCCCAATGTACATGCATACTTTCTAGTTATATGTATTATCTCTGTGGCAGGACACCAGCACCATCACTTGCCAGAGACCTTTTGAGTTCCTCATGTCACAGGGTCAAATTTGTAGCGTGCCAGACCAGGGGTACCATAAATGTGACACACTTTTGGAATGCATTGTACATACGTTTGGATGATTTGTCTGAATCTATATAACAGAGAAGCAGATGTTCCAGAGCATAGTCATAAAAATGCAGGTGTCTCTACTAAGTGATTTCTGTCTTTTAGGACTCCACTCAACACACACACACACACACAAGCTAGCCTTTATATTATTGTGGGGCCTTTCCATCAAAATAATATTACTATAAATTCTTAAATTTAAACATCCACCTAACTAACTGTAACATAATCTACTGCCTTTTTTGTTATTTCAAAATAATGTTGCAAGGAAAAACGGTCCCCTCCCCCAAAATGCAAACACACACCAACACCAATTTTTTCACACTTGTTACGTTCCAGTCAAGGGTTGGGATGCCAGAACAGGTAAAAGGTTAAGGAAAAAGAGAAAAAAACAATTATACCTATTGTCACAACCCTAAAAACCACACAAAACTGCCCATAACAGGCAGAAAAACAAGTAACCAATGCAATAGTACACAATTAAACATATGCCACAGCAAAATAAATGAAACAATGGTCCAAAGCAAAGCAAGCCACAGTCTAAATCTAAATAAGTTTCAAACAGAGTAACAAATAGAGTATTAAAACAAATATGTTAACTATTGAAGCACTAAGAAAAATCAGAGAGCTGCCATCTCTCTCACTCGCAGGTGTGAAAAGTGATGCAGCAACAGTGACCTAAGAACATGCTCACAGACAGAGAAAAGAGACAAAAACACTGTAATGCAAACAATTAAAGCAATGGTGTATCACACTGTCATAGAAACGTAATTACGCAGAGTTTTGAAGGATTTTTGTTGCATAGCAACCTTGCACCATTACTCAGAATCAGTGGTAAACAGAATGATGCTCCAAACTTTTCAATCCAGAGCTCACAAGGCCACTGTTGCTTGTATGATCCAACCAGCAAATTTATCTTCTGCAATATCAACTCAGCTACGACATCACCCTACACAGCTTGTAGTGCAAGTTACCTTATCATACGTGGTGTAGACTATTATATCGTCATTATATTCACATACCTTTTTGTTTTCACTTGGTAAGGACATCTATCTACCATAACTGCTACATTTATTCAATAGTATGTCAGATATATTTACCATATACTGTGGGTGCACTTTGTAGGTGTACAGTTACTGACTGTAGCCCATCTCTTAATGTGCATTATATATCATCCACAACTGTAAAAATGGGACCACGGACCAGATCTATGGTCTATGTCCATTCTCAGCACAAATGTGACACTGACATGTCAACGAGTGTGACGTTTGTACAAGTGTATCAGGCACAGCAGCATTGCTAGCATTTTTAAACACGATGCACACTTACTGTTCACCTTTAACATTTGTGCTGTTCGTATTTGAAGCACTATTCAGATTGGGTTAGTTTAATGGGGGTACATGTGACGTTCAATTTTTACACATCTCAGTGCATCCTAACGCAATTCAATTTCCTTGAGACAAGCAAGTTATTATTGAATAATATTCTCTATTATTGAATAAATATATAAATTATATTGAATAATATTTTTAAAATAATAAATGTTGGGCATATTTAAATGTAAAGTATTGCTTTAAATTACTATCTGAATAATACATAAGTGTTCTGTCAACAGTTCAATGAATTAATTAATTCAGAGACTCTTCTATAGCTTCCAATTGTAATTTCAGTAATGTCTATCCTTAGCAGCAATCAAAAATACAAAGATATGCTTTTAAAGATGTATTGGCGCCCTTAACAATGGAGCACTGTTTCAAAGCAAATTTACAATTTTATATTATTATCTCCTAATATCTATGACCATTCCAAAACTGAGAAAGCCTGGGGTGACAGTGGGCAAGAAAAACTCCCTAAACGTTATAATGAAGAACATTGGGAAGACGAAAACTCAAAAAGGGAACCATCCCCTTTGGGGGACTTGTAATAATTAATAACTGTATAGTAATAGTTCAAATATACAGATGATACATAAACATTAACAGGGAAAATATAAAGTATAAAATATAAAAATATAATAATATGAATATATTATTATAAATAAATAAAATATAATAAAAAATACTATAGAAAAAATTATATGAAGACTATTATAAAACAGACAATATAAGTGCCTGTAATATAATTGTGACATGCATCCAGACAAGCTTAAACTTATCACAACAGAGCTGAGTTTGGTACAAACAGGAGGTAATTTGTCTGTAATTTCATTGGAGGAGGGAAACAAAACAACTGATTACATCACAGAGTAGCAATTGTAAAATACATTTTTGGGCCTCAGCTAAATAACTTAAATCTAAAATGGAATAAAAATGTAAAATGATAAAATAGTTAATCATGTAGGTAATAAGTATAATAAATAATAAATAAAATAAATGACAAAACAAATAAATGAAATGAAATAAAATACAACACTGGTACTACACCTAACGTGTCCGAACACACAACAGGAGGTTTCTTAGCACAGATGGGTTTTAACAGCATACCGACTAACTTGAGTGTCATTACTGTCTAAAGTCAAACAGAGGTAACAGGCAAGACTACAGTGGCAAAAGAACACAAAACATTGGATCAGACTTTGTGGCAAGCAGCATGACTTGTCTAACCCTACATATCAGGTCTTAACATTTTAGACTGGTGGAGGTAGAGTAATGGTTTGGGAAATGTCTTCTAAGTACTCCATGATTCCTCTAAAACCTGTGGATGGATGTTCTACAGTAGTTCTTACCTAGGCATTGTGACCCACCAATTTAATCCATTCTTGACAGTTGGTTTCCCTCTGGCAGATGGACACACAATGCGACAAGAGTTGCATAGTCATGAATTGGTTCCAGGAACATGGCAGTCCGGTTTACATGTTGCCCTGGCCTTCACAGTCCATAGATTTTAATTTAATAGAGCATATGTGGTACAGCGGTATAGAGCATATACCTGCTACAGCGGATTAGTGTCTCTAATAAAATGACCATTTAGTGTTAACGGTGTGATTCTTTGCATCGTTTTGACTCTTTCCTGTAGCTCCCACCTTCTTAAATGTCATTTGGCAATTATGTGGAAACCAAGCACACAACCACTGATCAAGCTGCTTCCTAATCATTAGTTTCAACCTGTAAGAAAGCACCACATCACAGCAACTACCAGCAGAGAAAGTAATTCATATCTCAAAAGCATAGTGAGATTCATCAGGGAGATCTGTGCCTCCACACACTCAAGGCTCTGAGCTCCACAACCATTTCATACCTCCTCATGGCTTGTTTTTTTATCACCCAAATGCACTCTCTTACCTGTGAGACCAATGTCTGTGTGACAAATTTGTGTCTTTTCAAATCATGTCAATAGCAAAGGGTCTGACTACTTCTGTCCATGTGAAATTTTATCCCATTCATCCTGAAGAGCATTTGTGATGTCAGTCAATCTAGCTCGCAATTTCCATTTTAGTCCCATCCCAAAAGGGGTAAGATAGGCTTGAGGTCAGGGCCAGTCAGATTCTTCAATACCAAATTCACCCGACCATGTCACTATGGACCTTGCTTTGTGCACTGGGGAACAATCATGCTGGAACAGAAACGGGCCTTCCCAAACCTGTTTTAAGCATACAATAACCCAAAATTGTCTTGGTATGCTGAAGCAATAAGATTTCTCTTCATTGGAACTAAGGTGCCTAGGCCAAACTCTGAAAAACAACCCCTACTTTTATTCCACCTCAGAACAGAACAGAACAGCTGGCACAATGCAGTCACGTTCCACTGGCATTTATCAAGCCCAGACTTCCAGATAAAGAAATTTGATTTGTCACTCCATGGAACATGTTTCCACTGCTTTAAAGTCAAGTGGTGGTATGCTTTAAATCAATCTATCCGATGCTTTGCATTGTTCTTTAATTTAAGACTTGCATGCAGTTGCTCAGCCATGGAAACCTATCCCAGTTTTTGTGCTAATGTTGATCCAACGGGCAGTTTGGAACTTTATAGGTAAAGTGTTGCTGTCAGCAAAGAACCTTTTATGCACCATGTGCCTCAGCACTACAAGTTACTGAGGTTCCTAAATGCTTCCACCTTTCAATACCACTCACATTCCTTCGTCAAATATCTAGGAGCTGACTTATTGCAATGGTGGAATTCTCTTACAGTACCTTCATTGGGTTTCACAAAGATTTGTCGAAGCAAACTGCATGGTGTTTCATTCATTTCATTCACACCTGTGGCACTGGGACTAAATTAAACAAATGAATTTAGTGATGGAGGACGATGTCCTTATAGTGTACATTGCCGTGTATAATCAGAAAGTAGTATATAAATCATACCATCTCGACTTTAAGCGTCCTGATCTTCTCGTCCAGCGTATGGTGAGCAGGTTCTGTGCTCTCTTGGTGGCTGACTTTGCTCTGTTCTCCGCGCTGCGCTGCGTCCTGCCGCATCCACCTGAGCAAACCGTCCGGTGTCTTTCTGCCTACCTTCACCTCCAAGTCTTTCAGATCCGGAATACCTTCATTGCTACTTACTTCTTCCATCATTCCAAAGGAGAGCTACGTATACAGAGATCACTGCGTTACGCAAAGCTTTGCTCGTTATTTTAAACCCTTAAATCGTTCAGCTCTTCGATCACTTTACATTCTGCAGCTGTTGCCGAATTTAACCTAATAAATGAGCCGAATGATTTTGTTTTCTATATAACGATCATTCTCAGGTGCGCATCACGTCTTTCCAGTTTCTCATCATATGGGACTGTGGTAGCTCCATCATACGGTGATATTGTGTTAATAACCTATCTTTCCAGTGACCTGTCTGCAGTCTACAAATACTACAAATTCCTTTTACTTAGTCCCTCTGATTTCTCCCTTCGTTATGTCAAACGCCCAGACGCAAATTCCACCTGCATGACAGCCAACGCCGAATAAAACAAACATAGCGCTGAGTTCGCTACCGTAAGGACTGTAATTATAGAGCAGCATGACAAACACTACCGTAGTTGCTATAATAGTGCTGTTGCACCAACGTCTTATGCGTCAACATTTTAACAGCTGATAGAAATTATGGCCCCGATTCTGATATATAGTTGAATTTTATAAAATACTAAAAATAAAAGTAGATTTTCCACATCTGGTAGTAAATAAATAATTTTTAATGTATAGGCTACCTTATGAGACTCCCACTGAGGACTCATTCTATATCTATTTTGTTTTATACTTTAACTTATTTATTTTATTAATAATTTAAATTTTATTATTAATTTGATATTGATTTCGATTATTTACCTAATTTTGGGAGTCCCAGGGAGTCTTGGTCCTCCTGAGGTTTTTTCCTACCACTTTCAGGGAGTTTTCCCTTGCCACTGTCACCCTAGGCTTGCTTAACTTGAGATTGGCCTTTTAAGATAATGTAACATTGTAAAGCTTCTCTGAGACAGTGTATTGTAAAAAGCGCTATATAAATAAACTTGAATTGAACTGAACCTGATTGGGGACCCAGGAACGTAATCCGGCAGCACACGCAGAATTTTGTTTTATTTTGTTATATACAATGCATTAATCTGACTCCTTCCACCTGAGTTCCTAGTGTTTAATAAATGTAGCTCAATTTCCCCCTTCAGCTGCTCAGTGGCTCAGTCTAAGCAATATTAAGAATTAGGAATGTAACAATATGCATAAAGCTCACAATTACTGATTTTACATTTGACAAAAAAAATGTGTAGTGTAAACAATAAAACAATGCACAGTTTCATGTATAAGCTTTTTTTAAAAAACAATAAAACGTTAGTCTCTTTAGGTTTAAATTTCTAAACAAAATGCCTTATGCTTTCAGTGCAATACCTGTGCAAAGGATATCTCGTTCCTTTTCCTTGCGCTCTGTGACATCTAAAGTTTAAAATTCATGTAAAATATATCTCTTTACTCAACATTTCACCCATCTCTTTCTTCCTTTGTTTAATCTACATTGAAATGTGCTATATAAGAATAATGCAAATAATGCATAATGTATTATTATTTTTTCACTATCTTTGTGTACATTCCTTATTTCATTGTATAATTGTACAATGGCAATTGAGGCTGTAACCTTACTGTAGTTTCACAATATATTAAACAACCAGTAATAACACTAGAAGAATAACAATTAAAAATGGTTCACCTGTCTTGTTAAAAACATAAAAATAAACTTAGTGCCCCGTAATTGAAATAAATTTTCACTGAAAACAAGCTACGCGTCTGCTAATTACAGTTCTAGTCTTAAAATCGGAATTGCAGCAGATGGTAAAATTAAGAATGTTCTGTACAATTCAATTCGACGATGCATCATCCCACCCAACAATAGATACCGTTCCATTTTTACATCACTGTGCTTCATATTCAATTGTTACAACCCTACTAATAACATACAAAGGATGAGAATACAAATTAACTTTGTAAGGATGCTAATGTATTGAAACTTAATTGTATTTGTAATTGTCTAATAATATTAAATATGACGTTTGTAGAGAAAATGTGTGTTATTTAGTCCATAAAAGACTATAATTATCCACTGTGTTGGATTTATTTGTATTGTACTGTATACATATGCCATAAAGAACTTTACTTGCTTTTAATGGATTCTTCTATGCTTTTAATCTTCTATGAACAGCTTATTATTTGGCAAGACAAAGCATTGTACAAAGCAATTGTAGCTAATAATAGACTCTAGCCATGATGAAGGCTATGCCTTGTATTTCACAAAACGGTATGAAAACTAACATTTCACACACTGCCACTTATTAAAAAACATGTTTAGAAAGGCTTTTGTAGGTGATAATACTAGGAATTTAAAACATAAACGTCAAACTTGGAAATGAATAAAACTGTATTATGATAAATAATACTCTCAAGCATTTTTCTTTTATTTTCATAGAAAGCCAAGTTAACAAATAACCATAACCCATCACATTTCATATCATAGACATATGTATTTTATCCGTTGGACAGTGTTTTAGGATTTATTAATTCGGGATATTAATATAAAAAGTCCACACCTGCCTTAAATCAGTAAATCAGTGGCTCCCCTTTTCTTTCTAGATAAGAATATGTTCATGTCTCCACTCCAACACACACATCAAAACAAAATCAATTAGGGGAAAAAACACTTTCACAGTGACCGGTATTATGCATATTTTACTGTGTAATTCATTATTCCCAACAGATTTCGCTGTGACCCCAACTATGAGCTACATTTCATTTCATGTTAAGAAAAAAAAAAAAAAAAACAAGAAAAAAAAACGCACTTTGCCGGACAAAAAACTCGTCTGTCATCTAGTGGTTAATAAAGAGAGCGCAGGCTAAATAATCAATTTAAAACGTGCTCTTAAAATTTTAGTGTGTAGCAGCATTAATTAATACCAACATATTTTTTCTGAGTCCTCAGTTTTAGATCCATTTATATTTAACCGGTGAAGTATGGAAAATAAAACTAACTGAAAACAAAAAAAAACATACATTGCCTCATCTGACATCTAGTGGTCATTATTGGGTGGGG
>JAUZST010008496.1:0-13532 GCA_034779995.1 Parotocinclus haroldoi
GAGAGAGAGAGAGAGAGAGAGAGAGAGATGTTGCGGCCAAACTTTGGGCAATATGAAAATAAGTAAGGTTTGTTATACCAGTAAAGTGTTTAAAATTGAAAAACAAATAGAGAGAGAGAGGTTCACTCGAGGCTCCACACATCCACGCAAATGGGGGCATTGGCCCCTTTTCTTGCCCCCTTCATTCAAGTTGAGAAAGCACATTTTAATATAACCACAAAATTAATATATTACAACCCTGCTGAAAAAACAAGCATTGATCCATGCTGGTTTAAACTGGTGCAGTGTTGGTTTCGTTGGTTGGCCGGCATAACCTTGCTGGCAAAGCTGGTTGCAAAGTATGATCTTGCTGGTTTTGTTGTTCAACCAGCATGTGTTAGTCCCCAGCATACTCAGAAAAGGCCAGCATGCACTGGTCACAACCATCCAAGAACCAGCAAAGACCAGCATACACGGTCACCAGTATACCCAGTAAAGACCAGCATCATCAGCAAAAACATGTTCAAAACACAACAAACGCTGTTCACCACCAAGTCCAGCATCATGCTGGTCTGTTTTTCAAATCGAAAAAGGGACAAGAATTCAGCTTCCGCTAGCTGTCATCTCAGATGAGCTCAGAATCAGAGAAGCAGGCGGTGTTTCTGGGTGTTGCTGATATTTGGCTTTTGCTTTGCATGGTAGAGTTTTAACTTGGCTGAGGGACTGAAGGTCATCGGCATTCAATGTTAGTTCTCAGACTTGCTGCTTAATTGCAGATATTTCTCCAGATTCTCGAGATTCCTCAACTTTCCCAGTCTTTTGTTGCCCTGTCCCAACTTTTTTGGAACATGCTGCAAGTGTCAAATCAGTGAATATTTGCAAAAAACAATAAATCTGATCCGTTTAAATATGCCTTTACAGTGTACTAAACCTACAGGAGAGAAACTAAAACAAAAGTATCGATCCCATGATGCTAGTATAGAGTCGATAAAAAATACTAACGTTGCTATCGATAGTATAATATACTGCAGTGTAATACATTTGGATTGATCCTTGTTGTTAATAAATTGGCCACTTAGTGTACAGTATAAATGCACACAAAAATGTATTATTATTACGTATTAAATAAAAGTGTTGTTGCTGTCTTTTACGCTGCCCGATTGGTGGAGATGTAATTAGATGTTGAAATTGTGAACTTTAACTTAGTCTTGATCAGAGGGCAGGACATGGAATTATTAATAATATTTGTCAATATTAAAAATTAAGCATATTATTTTATGGCTTGTCCGAATTAAATACTTTATTCCTTCCAGTGAATAAATAATTACATGATTTGAAATGATTTTATATTATATAGCCAAATTCACATCATCTTATTCATGTGTTCTGTTATGATTATGTTAAACCATTTCCGTTTGGATGGAGTTTCTTCAAAATTTACCATCTTTTGCTCGGGTCTTCAGGCTTCGTAATGGTTTGTTCTTGATTACTTTGGTTCTATCTGCCCATATCATTGCTAGCTTACTCTTGCTCCAGCTTTAGATGTTCCTCCTCCTCAGCCTCACTCTGCTTTTTATCAAAAGAAACCACCATGTCCAGGCTACACCAGGGCACAGTAACTCCCTCCATCATTTAGTTATCAGGAAGATGTTTGCATCTTGGGTATGGTACAGCCGGCAAATTTGCAGCGAG
This sequence comes from Parotocinclus haroldoi, assembly GCA_034779995.1. Taxonomy (NCBI): domain Eukaryota; kingdom Metazoa; phylum Chordata; class Actinopteri; order Siluriformes; family Loricariidae; genus Parotocinclus; species Parotocinclus haroldoi. Next base: position 1,672 of record JAUZST010008496.1, read on the forward strand.
AGTGTGATGTTATCATGTCAATATGGACCAAAATCTTTGAGGAATGCTTCCAGCGCCTTGTTGGCTCTGTGCTTTGAAGAATTAAGATAGATGTAAAGGCATAAGGGGAACAAAGCCAGTTGTTTAATAAACATAGTGAAGTTTAGTTGTTGCATGCATACACATTTGAATGGCCGAATCGTTCGACAAATGATGCCGTCTCCAATACCCTACACACAGCACTCACACATCTGGACACTAAGAACTCTTATGCTAGAATGCTGTTCACTGACTTTAGCTCGGCATTCAACACCATCAACCCACAACAGCTCATTCTCAAACTGGACACTGGGGCTGAATACCTCATTGATTTCCTGACCGGGAGACCACATGCAGTACGGGTTGGCAATAATACATCCAGCACCATCACATTGAATACGGGGGCCCTCCAAGGATGTGTGCTGAGCCCCCTTCTATTCACCCTGCTGACACATGACTGCACACGATCATACAGCAAACTTCTTCTTTAAGTTTGTGGACGATACGACTCTGGTGGGTCTCATTAACAACAATGATGAGATGGACAACAGGAATGAGGTGCACCACCTGACCCTGTTTTGCAGTCACAACAATCTCTCTTTGAATGTGAATAAGACCAAGGAGATTGTTGTGGACTTTAGGAAGAGGCACACCCAGTATGCTCCTCTGAGAGCAGCACCAAGTGTCTGGAGTGCATGTCTCAGAGGCCCTGTCCTAGAGCAAGAACACTAGCCAAGAAGGCTCACCAGCGTCTCTACTTTGTCCGCAAGCTGAGAAGAGCTGGAGCTACAACCCCCATCATGTGCACCTTCTACAGTGGTGCCATGGAGTCCATCCATGGGTGATTCAACACACCCTCTAGACAGCTTCTTCAGCCTGCTGCCATCAGGGTGGAGACTGCAGAGTCTTCAGGCTAGAACCAGCAGACTGAGGGTCAGCTCTGTCCATCAGGCAGTCAGGTTGCTGAACTTTCTCCCTGCTCTGCCCCTCTTTTGCCTTTTACTACACATCCACATAACACACAAACTCTGGACCACACAACACGCAAACTCTGGATCACACATCCACATGACTCACAACTCAATACTGGACTCTGAATCAGTACAGACTGATCTGCATCCATCACTCTACAAGTCCATGTGCTCATTCAGTTTGCACTACTGCTATATTTTGCACTTCATGTCACTTCATGTTCATGTTTAGTGTATAATTGTATAATTACTCAGATCCACTAATTAGTACTGTGGTGGTTCAGAGTTTAAGGCGGACTATGGACCAAAAGATCCATAGTTTAAATCCAACCTCTGCCCGACCGACACTGTTGAGCATCTGCTAAATGCTCTAAATGTAAATGAAAGTACATGTTATATGTCATCTGATCCTTCATCCAAATTAATATTAACCAAGCACATCGTGCCTAACCAGATAAACCCTCCTTTGTACATGTCATGCCAGCACTGACCACACTGACTAATCAACCACATTCCTGGATAGGAAAAAAGTATGTAAACCCTTGTGCTGAGCAACTAGTAGAACTTCTGCAATACAATTATTGTTCCTGTTGCTGCTTATTAAACATATTGGTATTTCTTGTGGTGGAGTTATTTGCATTTCTACAGGATATTTGCTGTTACATGTAGTTCTTTTTCACCTTTAGCACAATTATATGATGTTTGCAGGACCCCTTCACTTCAACGGAAAATATAAACAGTAACAAGTTTCCATCTGTAAATGGTACTTTCATCACCAATCCACTATTGCAAAGTGATGATGCTGGTTAGATCGTCTTTGTACACGGCATCGATCCAGACCTCCAATTTCACCTCATTAATTGAAGTGTCTGTGTTTTTAAGTTTTGTTTGCACACTTTACACAGCCAGGCCGGTATACAATAATCGATTGATCAATAAAAAAGCTCAGTCGCCAGCTTCAATTGTAAGTGTTATGAGTGTTTGATGTACAAATCCCAATGCACAAATCCTAAAAAGTATGTAAAATAAATACTGTGACGTTCATCTGTCATGGTCTTTGGTGTACATGGCTGTGATCTATTCTGCTGTGTTGCATGGCAGCAGAATTCAAAACCTCAAAACACAACTCTTTTTAGAAGAACAATAACAATACGGTTGTTCAATGATGCTATTGCGTCTAGAACAAGTGTTAAAAGCCATTCATGAAGTGTCTAGCAGAATACTGAAAGTTTGATTCAGAATGGTTCAAAATTTGATTCAGAATGGTTCAAGAGAGTTGTGTGGACTGATGAATCTCAATTTGTCCTGCCATGTCTGATCTGATAACAAATACAACAGTGAATGCATTTTTACTGTGATTAAGCGTGGCAGTTACATTATTTAGCAGACGCCCTTATCCAGAGGGATACAGTCTTACAAACCAAGCAATTGTGGGTTAAGGGCCTTGCTCAAGGACCCAACAGCTAGGCAGAACTGAGATTTGAACCCTGGACCTTCTGGGCTGTAGTCCAGTGTCTTACCAACTAGGCCACCACAGTCCCTGAGATAGATGTGTCATGGTGTCTGGAGCCTTTTCAGCTGCTGGTACAATTGAGCTGCTTTACTTTAAAAAGCCATTTAATACTTTGGAAAATATTGGAGAAAGGCTTTTGAAGTGTTATTTTCTCAACAGGGGCGATCTCATTATTTTAAAACAAGACAATGTTTCTGCTCACACTGCAAAGACCACCAAAAAGTGAAATGAGAACCAGTCTATCAGATTCATGTTTTCGAATTGTCAGAGTCTAGATATGAACCTTATAGATATTATTTGGTTTTGGATTAAACAAAACGTAATGGTAAATATTTTTGATTACTCATAAACAGATTGAAGTCATTACCATGGAGTAGAAGAACACCAGTTTCTCTTTCAGAAATTGAGGTTGCAAAATACCAGGTGTTTGTGTTGTGAAGTTTACTGTTTTATGTAGCACCTTGGTCCTGGAGGAACGTTGTTTCGTTTAACTGTATACTGTATATGGTTGAAATGACAATAAAACCACTTGAATACTTGAATCCAAACTGATAACAAACTTTTTATCGGTAGCAACCACTTGAGACAAGAATACCATAAATCCTTACACTCCGCCACACACATCTGGCTCCTACCATACAGTTGCATTGTAAAGAAATGACAGAGCAGATAAAGAATCCACAGATCACTTACTCCATGCAGAGATGTAAATATTTACACGTAGCCCCCTGACTGGTATGAAACATCACAGGTGTAGTTTCCTTCATCTTGGACAGTAAAATGTGGGATGATCAGGTTGTAAGCTCCATCTGCAGTGCTGATCAGCTTCTTCCCATCTATACAAGTGTCGTGAGCCGGATCATTTTTGGACAGGGCAACACTGCAATTTCTGCCTCGCAGGTGAATTTTCCAGATGACATAAATCATATCTTTCCACGCAATCTCTGAATCTGTGCAGCGTAAAATGACACTGGTTCCCAACTCAACAGTTTCATTCCTGGATCCTGGAAATCAGATGTTTAGTCTTACAATGCATGCAATAGAAAGACAAAAGGTCTGAAGTTCTTATGTGTGTAACCACACAACTGATTACCAAAGACCTGAGAGATCAGTAATATATTTATTGGTGTTTTTGCCATGGTTGATCCTGCTTTCATCTGGAGAGAGTTGTGGCTAGTCTAAGGGAACCACGAGGTCACATTTGTTGCTGTAACAGCGAGCGCCACAAACAAAAATGATTGAAACTGTATTGATTCGAACTGTTTTGATTACTAAACGAGTGTATTAAACTAAATAATGCCAGTGTGCATATTACTGCATTGTTTTCTACAATATTCTATTTATTTTCACTATTTTCACTATTTTTAAGCTACTGTTTTATATTCTTTTATAACCCTCTTCATAACATTTGATTTTCTCCAAAACATTAGTCGGCATATTATATTTGATGTATTATATTTTTCAAATTCTATGCTAATATTTATTAGCTTTGGTTGAACCTTATTAGCTTTAATTACACTCTTACCATAGCCATATGTGATTACTTAGTATAACTATTAAATGTATATAGTTTAAGCTGACCAACAAAATGGGTTCCCTATCTGAATCAAGTTTCTTCCGAAAAAACTTTCATATAATCTCAATATGTTTATGAGTTTCACTTGCCTCTGTCACCCTAGGTTTGCTCGTTTTGGGATTAGATAGTTAAAATTAAATTGCAAAGCTGCTTTGAGATAATGCTCTATTGAACAAAGCACTATAGAAATAAATCTGACTTTGACCTCCTACTGCAGCTCATGAAGTACCTTATAAACTCTTTTATATAGCATTTCATACAAATGACCTTTTTTTTTGTCATTTCAATAAGCTTTTTCATAAGCCAACAAGCTTGTGGTCTGTCAGTCTCCTGACCGTCTATTTTAGTGTGCTGACACACTCAAATGTTTATCATTTCCTTTTGAGTCTGACTATTCTTATCCAAAGCCACAAGCACACAACAGGACATGTCGTTTACCAGTCATTAAAGAGGTTCATACAACACTGACCACTATTACAGAACTAAAAATGGTGATTTAACTCTGCTGTGTGAGTGCTGAGTACTGTAAATAATCGTGTGGGAGTTTTTACCTTCGAAATGTTCTTTCAAAGCAGTGGCGTGTTGTGCCAAATTGTTAACTTCTGGTGTCGTGCTCGCATCTTTTCCAGAGAGACAGCAGCCCACAGACGGTTAGTACAAGGTTAATGAAGGCACAACACAATTAGTTCCATATCATGATTACAGCGGAAGAGTTAAGCCATTAGGACGTTGGTTAAAAGAAATGCATTGTCATTATGTTATTCAGCTTAATACAAGAACAGACAGTGAGAATGATTAGAAAAAAATGAGTACTTTACAGGGTCAGATTAAAGATTATTAAATTATTTTCAATGTATATTATATTTCTGCCACGCAACTGGGTCAATGACAATTCGCATTTTCAAGATGGTAATGACTAATTCATTATTTCATGATTAATTAATTACATTATTTTTATTTGATTATTAATTATTATTAAAGTCGAAATATTAAAAATATCTACAGATGTGCATTGTTGTATCTACAGTACATAATTATACAACAATGATAGCTTTTCAAATGGTATAGTCATCCTTAAAGATATTAACAATGTTACATACATACTGTTTATTATACAGGCTGAGTCAAAAGCCTCAGGACTCCTTTTTTCCAGGACTCCTTGTTTCAGGAACAAAATGGAAAATGACATATCTGAATACCCCAGCAAGAATGGGTTTTTAGGCTATGTCTGGAACATGGCTGCCATCTTGAAAGCTGCCATATTGGATCAAGAGCAAGTTTTTTCAATGGAATGGTGTTCATGTAGCATATCAAAGAAGACCAGAATTATTTTAGAAATTGATTGCCACAATTAGTTTTGCAGTATCTCTTGTGGTTCAAAAGATATCAGCACAGAAAGTTTAAAACTTTTGTTGTTCGCAACTGATGATTCTGATGACCTGGAAACGCAGCTGCCATATCGTAGTTGTATACTTCATCAAGAAAGACCAACAATTTCATAGCACTGTTCCATCGCTTATTGGCAAATTCTGAGAAACCTGGACTGCCACAAGTTTCCTTGTCCAAAGACCACTACCGATAAAGGAACAATAATAAAGGTCTGGATTAAAAAAAATGAATGGCAATTTGGGCAGCACAGTGCCTTGGTGGCCACCACTGTCGCTTTAAAGCAAGAAGGTCCTGAGTTCAATCCCACAGACATTATTTTGGTTAATTAATTAATGATTGGTGTATTGTTGTTTTTGATGATTGCATGCCCATTGTAGGTTGTCTCAACAGTTTACAAGGATTGTCATCTTTAGCTTCTTGTTCATGTGTAACAGATTATTTCTATAATCAAATTAAAACATTTGGTTACTTGTGCCACAGTAGTTTGGAGATGCTGTTATATGCTTATAACAATTTGACCTGGTCAAAATGGCAGGTTTTCACGTCTTCCTTTTTTCTCGAGCATTCAACACTCCTACTATTTACTCAATACTGTTCTGCCACACAGAACAGTGTATTTAGAGCGTAATTAGAGATAAGAGCTTGTTCTACCCACAACAAAGTGGACCCAGTTAGTATATGCAGTGGTACTTAAATCTTGAATGTGAAACTTTAAGAATGTTCTATTTCTCTGCATAGATATGACCTAAACATCATCAGAATGTCACCACAGCTGTAAAAATTGTGATAAAAGTATTCTTATTGGTCACTGATTTATTGAAGCAAATGATCCAAAATAACATTGGCAAAATAAAGTATGTATGTGAACCTCTAGAATTAGCAGTTCTTTTGAAGGTGAAAGTCATGTTACTGTAGGTGTTTTCAATCAATGATATGACAATAACGTGTGAGTGGGCACCATGTTGTATTCAGGCATTTATTAACGTCAACAGTTTCTGACGACCTCAATGAAGTCGTTGATGCTCAACAGGTTGGAATAGATTACGAAACCATCTCTAAAGAGTTTGGACTCCATCCATCCACAGTCAGACTGGAATCCTGGAAGCTAGACCCTTAACCCATAGTTGCTTGGACTGTAAGATTGTATAAGTTGTAAGTCACTCTGGATAAGGGTGTCTGCTAAATGCTGTAAATCTAAATGTTATGTTTGGAGTAAGGAAAAACCTTATCCAAGCTGTGAATAATTTTGCTTTGCTGCATCTGGGCCATCAGTGATGAATTCAATTTAAAAGAATGTCAGGAGAATCAAGTGAATGTGGGTCATGCAGTAATATAAACAACAATAACCCCAAGCCCTCAAGTCGTTCTACCAACACTGGAGAATAAAGGTACAGTTTTGGAATGGCCATATTAAAATACCTGAATCAAGCAGTTCACGCACATACATGAATCAATATATCAGAGTTGAAGCTGCTCTGTATGAAGGATTGGACTCAAATTCCTCCAAGAACTGATCAACAAATGTGTTTGCAGTTAATGCTGCACATTGGGATCACACCATATACTGATTTATATTTATTTCTTATGTGAATGATGATGATGTTTAAGGGCATATTTATGCAGAAACATATATTAAATTCACTCAAAACTGGACTCCATACAGTGTATAAACATCATCATAATATTATTTTACAGCGTATTAACGTCATTTGAAATGTCTTAAACATTTGTACATGCTAGTCTAGTTTATTCAGATTTTATGGTCAGACTGTAGTACTTCTAACAATGCCAACCTTTTTCTCACAAACATATTTGAACATTTTTCTGTTCAAATAAAGGCAACATTAAATATTATGACATGCAAGTATTTGAAAGGAGAAAAAGGACACAAAAATGCACATAATGTCAGTGACCCAGCTCTCTGCAGATGGTGAAGTTAAATTTCAAAAGATGTTAACTGACAACAAAACAGTTATAATATTCAAAAGATCATATCATTCCATGCTTCACGTTTGAAGACCACAATCTATTTTAAGTACTTTTGTATTTCTGTTTCACTTAACAGCTTCAAAACAAAAAAAACCCACAATGAGTTGCCCCTGAGAATCCCCCCACAGTGGAAAACAGCTGCATCATGACAGGTGATCTTCAAAATGAAACAATACACGTGCACAGCCTCAGCAAAATACAAAGTGGTAAGTAAATAGGTTGCGCCACAACCCAAACTATTCCACCTTCCGCTCACACTGTATTAAGTAAACTTTCCTTCCATTGTGGGCGTTAATAGGTAGTTTATGAGCCACAGCTCCAAATAACTTTGAGTAAATCAGAGCATAGGTAGAATGAATCATTTTGGTGTTTCGGGTCATGTGAACAGATACAAATAACTCTGAATAACGTCTTGTAACAATAGTTTCATAGGTAAACATTAGTCGTTAGCTGTGTCGCCTCACAGTTCCTGAGTTTCCTGGTTGGTTTCCCTGCCCAATCCCGATGCCAGTATAGAGTTTGCATGTTCTCCCCATATCTGCACTCTAACTTCCCCCTGGGTAAACTGATTTATTCTCACATTTTACTGGTGTGTGTAAAGTGTCCCATTGTGTGTTACTGAGTGTGTGCCTACAATGGATTGGTGCTCTGTCTAGGGTGTGATCTTTCCAATGAAACCTAGGCCCCGTGTGACCCAGAATCAGATAATGGGGATATGAAAAAGAATAAATGAATGATCATTCAAAATTCTTTCAATAATGCAATAAAATCACAATTGATATAGAATAAGCCTTACAAATTATATAAAGTACTGTCTATAAGTCTTAGGCCACCACTGGATATATAAGACATTGTCGATGATAGGTCCCAACCTGGATTCATCACTCCAAAATACTTAATTTTCATATCTTCATTCCAGTGTTTGTGATCTTTCGCCCTGTTTTTGGTGCATATGATCCTCTTATTTATTTACACACTCACTCACTCACATTCCATACTCGCTTAATCGAGTTCCGAGACGCAGGGGAACTGGGGTACAGCACAGGACACAAGGTGGGAACCAACAGTTCACAGTTGTGTTCACATAGTCACATAGTTCACGTGATCACATAGTTTACTGGCTGACTATAATATAGCAATGGCATAGAAAGTCTTAAATTGCTCCAGTGGAGCTGAGGTATGTTGCGTCGGTTAATACAAAGTCATTTTACATATTAACGCAATGTGTTGTATTATTTTTGTAAATTGTAAGTGTTGTAAATAACTAGTAAGACTTACTTGCCCTGGTTTCAACCAATCAACACAAGATAAGCTGTGCTTCAGTGTGGAACAAACAGAGACAACACTGTCCCATAAACCCTTAACTTAGTTCACTGCCAGGACAGAATTGCAACTGTCATACGTTTGAAAAAGAAACGGAAACTGGAATCGGCAAAGAAAATTGCAATTGGTTCGTCTTCACTAATTAGTGAATTAGTATTAGTATAGATACTCTGGTAACCATTTCACTACTGCATTTTAATGAAACTGAAGGGAAGTCAGGCTTCCCGTGTAGTCTTACAGCAACCCCCTGTGAGCAAGCCCACATGTACACTTAGAGGAAGCCCAAGCAGATACAGGGAGAACATGCAAACTTCAGAAGCAAGTTGCTGGAGCTATAAGGCAGCAATACTAACCTCTGCACCACCGTGCTGATCTCTTAGGTATTTAACTTAATTTACTTCTTAATTGAAACAAGTCATAATAAAGATATTTCATCTTAAATACACAGCCCAGAGAATTGTTTATGAAATAGCAGAACTTCATGCAGCAATATGTTCCGATATGCCTCCATGCTTTTGGGATTACTGTATGAACTATACATTATATAGACAAAAGTTTGTTGGTGCCTAAAAAATTATCAACAACACAGGAGTTAGCATGGCGTTTGCTGCCTACATTTGTTCTTCTAAAAGGGCTTTCCAATACATTTTGGAACATGGCTGTGAGGTCGGCTTCTGAAGGCTCACATTTGGCATTTCAGTGCATCTTTAAGGTGTCTGACAAGTTGCGGTCTAAGTTCTGTGAAAACCAGGTTCTTCATCAAAGTTGTCAAACCGATTGCCTATCGTTTTGTTCAAGGACAGCATGGGTAAAAAGTTGATGAACTGACCTGTTGGAAGCGGAAACCTATAAAATGTGTCACATTTAGAGTCACTGGGGTATCAGAACCCATTTTAATGCCACTGTTTATGGAGAGCTCAGAAACATATGCTTCATATTGTGTTACAAGTGAGAGCTCAGTAATGAGAAAACGTTTGTCTATATACTGTACTTAAGAGTTCTATATGAAAAAAGTTTGGGCACCCATGATAAAAACATGACGTGCTGCTTTAAAACTAGCCAGAGAGGTTAACAGAACTTCTGGGGGGATGACACTCAAGTACAAACCATTAGCATGTCAATAAAGTACAGAGACGTTCTAAAAAGCCATTACAGTCAACACTGCATTTGATTCTCTTAAGACAAAGTTAATTTATGAATTTAAGTTTGTGCCATGTTCTCTTCAACAAATCATACCACAGGGGTGCACAAGGCTAGCCAGAGTTACAGGGGTTAGTGACGGCGTAATCTAAAGGTTATACGTGGATGTGTTTGGTCAGGTTTAAACAATTAACATTTATAAATAATGATACAAAACACTTAAAACTTCAAAAAATAATAATATAACATTAGCGCACAAGAACATTCTAAATCAAAACAGAAAGTTTCATGAACCTACCAAGTGCATGACTTCTTGTAAGACAGACAGACAGAAGACAAATGAACTTCATCTTCAGTATGTTCTCCATGGCTTCTCCGATACTGATTCTTTCCCAGCAGAAGTGCTACTTTAGTGCTTTCCTTTGTCCTGGCCTTTCTCTTCTCTTTCTATAATCTACTACACAGTCTTAATTTCATCCAACCTACTCTTCACGTCATGAGAGATCCCCACATGTCAGAAGTCAGAGTGAAAGACAGTCTTTCAGGCTCTTGTCTCGCAAAGGCCAAAGTTCTAAAATGTCACCGAGCAGCAGCACTGCTGGTCCTCTTTCCTTCTGTAGCTTATTTGTTCTTTTAGCTCTCCTCCTTTTGCTTCCCTTACTAATGCGATATACGCCTGCTACACCCGTTCATTTGTTTTTTTCCTTTTTTGTTGTTTTTCTCATTAGACTGCTGCTACAGAAGGCAGTCTTAACTTCCTGCAACCAAAACCACTACAGTCACATGTAGGCATTTTCCAAAGTGCAACTCTCCCATTATCTCTCTCACTTTATTTTCCTGTCAGCCTCTCTGTCTTTCCTCCCTCTATTTTTAACTACTATGCTTGTCTTTTGGACTAAAAGTCTTTCGCTGCATTTAAATAAGTATTTCCCAAATGTATTTCATTTCTACGTGATATGATTTTAAAAGGACATACAGACCAAAACTGTAATTAGTTTATATATACCAGTAAGCTCAATTACTTTTTAATCAAGAAAATTTGCTTACTTTGCATTATTTTATGCTTTATGTTTATACAGAATTTAACACATGGTTACTTTTTATGGACTAATAAAATATTTGAATACATACTGAAATGTGTATGCCTGGTCTGTTTTTCCCAAATTCTGTGTTTGATATGTGTTTGGTACCATATCTGTAAGTTTTCACCAGAAGCAGAGTCAGTTTTTGATATTATGTTCTTATTCAGTTTTGACAGGAATACTGAAACTTCCGATAAGACATTTAGTAACCAAACGTTTTGGTAGCATATTTTTTTAGTTAATTTAAGCATAACTCAAGTCAACCAGTAGGTTACATGACCAGCAAACACAGCTTCAACAATTACAGTAAGCATGTAAAAGCCAGGGCTGTGAAACAGATTCAGAGTCAGTTCTGAAGGCTAACTCAGAGATTCAGGTCAGTTCATAATCTGGAGAACAAATAGGGTGTCAGACAATAAACAAATACCGTACGTCTGAGGCAGTTTTTAGGGTCAAGTCAGAATTTAGATTTTACAATGGGCCACAAGACACACAAAGAGCACACTACTCATGGTTCTTTCCTACATAAAGATCCCGTAATCTCTGAGCAGAGGTTTGTGTGAGGCACAAATCCAGATGTGCTGTGGTGTTCCTTGGAAGAAATGATAGGTTTAGCCACAGTGACTGCTGTTCGACACCGTGGTCCCTCACATACATAACATACCGGCTGAGAGAGCATACAATTTGTGTGGGTTTTTTTTTTATTTGACCAGCAAGTGCCTCCTTATAACCTTCAAATACAGACCACTTATTTTCACCAGCATGCAAGAGACTTCCATAGCCAATTAGGCACGTGTCGGCACGTCGTGTCACTGGCGTCAAGACTGATACATATAATACAATAATTATATTGCAAATAC
>JAUZST010008497.1:0-13531 GCA_034779995.1 Parotocinclus haroldoi
AGGGGAGTATAAACAGTTACTGTAGTATAATCTCTGAGGGGAGTATAAACAGTTACTGTAGTATAATCTCTGAGGGGTAGATAAACAGTTACTGTACTATAATCGCTGAGGGGTAGATAAACAGTTACTGTACTATAATCTCTGATTGTACCATAGTGAATGTACTAGTGTCTGAGGGCCAGATAAACAGTACTACAGCTGCAGCAGACACTGTATATATTCTAGATAAGGGCAGCTCTCAGGTTTGGCTCGCTGGACGTGCAGTGCTGGCTGAGTGAGCACGCTCACTTTTGGATAGTGGAGTAGAGCTCTGGATGGTGGGCGTCTGGGACGAGCTGTCCACATGGCTGCGGCCCAAAACAGCCCCAGAGTGCCTACACTTAGGAGAACCACACTGACAGCTGAAGTACTTCCTCTTAATCTCCCAATACTGATCTCCATAATCGAACCTAAGATTACAAGCAATAAATATAAGTGGAAAAAAGCAGCATAGATAGAAGATCTGATAAATAGAACATGTAAATAAATAAATAAATAAATAAACAAGCAAATAAAACCCTCATCCACTGCATTACATCACAATCTAACAATCACACTACAGACACTCTCCTTTTAGGAATTAAGTTACTAAATGTAAAACCTAAAAAAATATTTGAATGGTAATAAAATATGGAAACAAGTTAAAAATGCTGTTTAAACATTTTTGTTTGCTTGCTTGAACAAAGTCTTTACCGCACCATCGCTTGGACTGCACTCTATGGTTTAGCTCTCTGCTAGATGATTATATGTAAATATAGGTCAAACATATTAACAATACAGCTATTTTAAGTTATAAATAATTCTAAAAGATATAAAAATTCAACGAATAACAATAATAATAAACCTTTTTATGCTTTTATTTTCAGGGTTTGTTTCTCGGCTTGTTAAAAATCAGTTTTGGCCAAGAACTTTCTATGGCATAACAACATTTTAAAAACCTTATTTTTTTGCTATATAATCTTACTTAAGTATTTACTGGAAACAAACAAAAAAAAATCAATAAGTGAAATAAATAAAACTATTGGCTGGTTGAGTAAACTGATAAAAAAAAGAAATGGGTAGAATTATCATCCAGCTAATTTTACGGTAATTTCACAATGAGACTTTAAACTTGACTTACAAATGTGTTGTCTAATTTGGGGCTGTTTAGGATTTCCTGTGTAATAGTTGCTAGAAGACGCGTTTTCAAAATTGTTTGCATTTACATTTTGAGGTAAAAGCGCAATAAGTTTTGAGCCGTAAGGAAAATGGAATGTACTTGATCGTCTAAGATGAAGCTTTCCTTTTCTAGCCACTCGTTTACCTTTGGATGAGGGCTATGCTAAATTTGTTCAGCATGTGAGCGAATGTGAATGGACGAGCCGCGCATTTAGTGCTTACCCGAGCTCATCTCCAGCCTGTATGGCCTTGCAGGAGAACAGAGCGATGCGTGGGAAGCGCAGGTCCTGGTGTTTGGTGAACACTCGCACAGGAAACAGATTGGGCTCGCACAGGTGATTCAAAAACCTACTGACATTGCCATAAAACTTGGCGTCGATGCAGAAAATGTCGCCAACCTGCGAAACACATTCGAAGCTTTTACTCCAGCCAAGGGTGTGAGAACTGGGCACTTCCCCTACAGCATTACAGGTACTACAGCGCAACCTGCTGGCCAGAATTAGAGCAGGTGGAATGGGTTTAAGCTCCAGGATCAACAAAGGCAAAATTACTTTATTCTCCAGGTTGAACAGGTAGGCGTCGTTTTCTCTCACGTTTGCTTCTCCGTCTGAAATGATCTCACCAGCGAACCTGCATATACACGAGAGCAGCAGGGTAAAAGCATTTGACCCAAACAGCATGAAATTCATCACAGATGAATAATTAATAATAACAACCATTACAGGCTTGCTCCATTTCACATTCAATTAAAATCCCTTTCCTGGAAAAGCTCAGAGAGTTACTATTCAAGGTGTAAGGCAGGTTCAATATTTTGTATATTTACACCTAATCGAGCATTAAAACAGACTGGGGGGCACCCACGGAGTGCGTTTATGTGCACTTAACGATCCAATAATTGCAGAAAATTCGGATTTCGTCTGTAATCCCATCAAATACTGTCACACGTACTAATAAGTAATCAGAAACAGGAAAGCACAGTGCTTCAATATTCTACTACTTTTTACTTCATAATCTCACAGAAATATGTTACTTAAACATAATAGCTCAATTCTCAAGTATGTTTGTACTACGTGTCAGAATCTCCACAATTTTCATGCGTTTTGCGTTTCCCCAAACGAACTGTGGTAGCCTAGCGATTAAAGTACTGGACCTGATGGTCCTGGGTTCAAATCCCACCTCTGCCACATTTGGGTCCTTAACCCACCCTGGCTTAAATTCTAAGACGGAGTTGTAAGTCGCTCTTGATAAGGGTGTCTGCTAAATACCATAAATGCAAAAGTAAATTTAAATGTATATCCTGGGTTGCCAGGTCTAGGGAGAAACAAAATGTCCCAGTCAAAAGGGCGTCCCAGGACAAAGAGCCCAAACTACATAGAAACGTGGTAAAGGTGTTGGTTAGGCTTGCGAGCAAACTGAGACAACCGATTGAAATCTGGTATGCATGATGTGAGAAATCTGATCACTGGTGTAAAATCCAGCTCTCTTTATGGCCAGGGGCTGCTGAGTTTCAGGGCCCATTCATAGAGCTGAGCTGGTATCAAACGTCGCACAAACACAACTGCTTTTAATGGACGTGAAACAAAAGGTCATACTCGCAGACGAAGGCTCCTTCAGGGATATCCTGTAGTGTTTTCACACCCCAGCCCATTTTGTCAGTTCGGAAGACTTGCAGTCGTACCCTAACAATTGAAGTACAAACAAGTAAAAGAACTCGAAACAACCGGAAAAGACACACAACCGGCTACCACTCTCAATGACTTTTTTTCTTTCTCCAATGATTTATATACTCTGTTCGTACCGCAATCGGTTCTGAACCACTCGATTCCGGCACGTCCTCCAGCACGAACAGGCATGGTTACACTCAAACAGGAACGGCGGGTCATCCCTACAGAAGTCCTTCTGCAGACGACCCTCCTGCACTCGGTTCAGATAAAACACTCAGACCATGATAATCAACCTCACAGTGAAGAACCCATTCATTCATTCATATGCTCATAGCTCTACAGTAAATACTGAGATAAATGAAACATTATGTGACAAGACTCCGCCTCCTTCTTACCCTGTTGTACCAACAGCGCGTGCTGAGCTGGCCACAGATGCAGCTGCTGGAGGAGCAGTCGTCTTTACACGTGCAGTGCTTTAATCACACAAACATAATGATGCTTCATTTCACAAAAGGGCTGCTTCTTATCTGTATTTTCATCTGTAACTCCTTTTTTGCATCGTTTATATTTTAGATATTGTGACTGTAGTTTCTGAGGAACCCAGGCAAGTTTTTTTTTTTTTTCCACACGGTGGAGTTACAAGCTCCTGTCATGGACACCAGGTGTGACTCTTCTGCCTGCGCCCAGGAAATTCCCGGAGAGGATCCTCATAATGAACTGTCATATTCTCACTTTTAAAAGGTACACTATTAATATGACCTTTACTGTTCTAACATTCTCTTCTGTAAAGGCTTCACACTCGATTTTGGAACATGACTTCAGGGAAGTCCTGATGTCCCCCCGGGTGACATGACTATTCAGTATCGATATGCAAAACAGTAAGGCGCTTGGACGATACAGAAACTGAAATGTTGATCAATCTGAGATGATATGATAATATTTTATTGTTAAAATTATTAGAAGTGCGTTCAAAATCTTTTACACCTCATACCAAATGTTGGTACGGCTGTTTTTTCCAGCTAGACAGATCCAAATCTCAGTAAGCTCCTAAGTGTGCTCTGTTCTTCTAAATATTTGCCTCCTTTCCTGTGGTCCACGGTGCATGGCTGTACTTAATTATAAGCACCTGTAAGTAAGGGGCGTGGCTGTCATCAGATCCACTAGTTTAAGTGGTGTCCACATACTGTACATGTACAATCTAGTTCATGTTGTTAACAAAATGTAATGTGACCATAATCTCACCTGCAAGTGAGTGATGTTTTCATCAAGGTTCATCTGGGAGGTGAAGCAATTCTCTGGGATGTATTTGAAGTCATTAGGACAGGGGGCTTGGTCCACTCCATTCACACAGGTCACTGGGACTTCTTCATAGCCCCGAGACAGATCACTGTGCAATATCACATTATAATACGGGTGTAACGACACATATGTACTTAGATGTTCCTCCACCTCAGCATCACTCTCCTGGTCTTCATTAACAGAACCCAGTCCTACCAGAGTGCAGTAACTCCCCCATCATTTAGCTATTAGGAGACGATGTACCTCCATTAACTTTTATTTAAAATGGTATTACTAATTTGAATTTTATTATTGATTTAAATTGTATGATTTACTTAATTTTACTATTAATACAACATAATTATTCAATAAAACATCTAGGCCACCCATGGAGGATGGGTCCCTTTTTGAGTCTTGGTCCTCCAAAGGTCTCTGTCTTCTACAGTTTTTTTCCTTGCCACTGTCCCCCTGGGCTCGCTTAATTTGGGATTTGCCTTTTAAGATAATAGAATATTGTAAAGCTGCTTTGAGATAATGTTCCGTTGTAAAAAGCGCTATGGAAATAAATTGGAATCTGAATTTGATGCAAAAACGTTGACTTTGTGCATCGTGCACTATTTTTCTTACGCATCTAATACAGCTTTTAACAGCAGAGTGCGCAAGCATACCTCGCACTCACATACACTACGGAAAGTCAAAGTAAAACCGAGTTAAAGATTAAGAATGTTTAAAGTCTAAACTCAGTGAGATGTTGGTTTACTTTGAGTTTCAATTTAAGAGAGCACTTAGTTATTCACGTTTGGCGAAACTGTTACAATAGGACATTTTGTTGTGAAAACTGAAAGCATTTCCGTTTAAAGAGAAAGCCCATCACTTTGCATTGTTTACACTACAGAAAAAAGAGGAATGTCTTAAAATCGTACCGTAATAAAGCTGAATCAAAACTAATTATCATACATTATTTAGTAATGTAACGACTCCCATAATTACCTGCAGAGAAGCTTCTCTCCCTGTCGATCTCTGCCTCTGCGAGCATCGTTCAGTTTCTTGCTGGTGTTCAGAACGGTCCACACTTTCGAGTTCACGCTACAGCAGTCCAGAGCCGTTTCTCCCTCCTTATTCTTCATGTTCACGTCTGCTCCTCTGGAAAGAAAGAGCCTAAACACAAAACATCCAATTACAACAATGGATCTTCACCACAGGACTCAAATCTTGCCGCTGGGGAATGTAGGAGACGAGATTATTATTGTCACGATTAAACTAGACGCCTCATAAGTCTCAGGTTAAACATCCAGGCAGGACCAAATGATTCATGCCAGTGCTGAAGCCTTTTGAAGTAAGCAGGCCCTACCAAATTTCCCAAGGTCCAAACAATCTCTAAAGTAAATTCGAACAAGCCATCTGTAAAATAGTGATATAATAACTAGCAAATGATTAAATGAATAATACAATTTTCCCTGTGAACTCCCTTAAGAGAGAGATCACAAGGATAGTCTGGCAAAGCTCATTATTTACTTATTATTTAACCCTGACATTCCAAGGTGTTCTAATAACCAGACGTTACTCTATTTGATAATCCATCCAGCAGATAGATAGATTTCCTACATAGATATTACAATGATATGAAGAGTCAAAAGACAACTATATATACAAGAAATATTTCACTAGCTTATGTGGTCTTGCTTCCTTCTGTTCTTTTGTGGAGCTTTATGTTTATCAGTAGACAAATTAGTTTGGTTCGTGTGTTCAGCTGCAAACAGGTCTTAAAAACCCAACAAGAAGAACACAGGTAAGTGCCATTTAATGACCAGCTGATCAAAGTCCAGTCAATTGAATCAATTAACAATTCTAACAGGAAATTACAATTTGCCATTGATACTGTGGGCAGCTGATCAAAACAAAAAAGGTGCAGTAGGTGTATGTTTTGTGTCACAATTTCTTTTAGTTTATTTTATTTTTACACACACCTACATACGCGGCATTGGACCACTGTGACTTCCTACTAGATGTCCTGCACTGGAAATGAGCAAAATTCAAATAGACTCATTCCCTTTTGGTTGTCTGCAGCCAGGGAGGAATGTTTATTCATATAAAATGTTATTTAATTGTGCACATTTTAAATTTTGTTTCTACAGTGTGTATGTATGTGTGTGTATGTGTGTGTGTGTGTGTGTTAATGTGGGTATGTAGCTGAAGAAAAATGGTGTTGGGAATATTATTTAACAGGTTGTCGAACAGGTTTTAGCGATTCACTCGTGTTTTCAACGGAATCTCTGAAAGTGTTCTATTATTGAGATTAAGACGAGGCCTGTGGTTCGACCCTCACATAACACAGTCCAGCTGGTTCTGTCTGACGGCGATGTGTAGAGGTGAGTCTCCGTGCTTGTTGACGGCGTGCAGGTCTGATCTGTTCTCCAGCAGCAGCTGAGCGATGTCACCACTGCCTGCAAACGCTGCCCAGTGCAGACAGATATTCTCCTCCTAAAAAGGATCAGGTCACAAATCACAGCTTCTAATGAGTTTTAATGGACCTCGGCAAAGGCTGGACCAAACTAGGGGAAGCTCTTTTTATTCTAGGCATAGAGGTACTGCCAAGTCTAAACATTTAGAATAAATGTATTACATGGTCGACCCACGGGAATCGCTGCCAAACGGTTTTAATGTTCTCTATCAGAGCTGTGTATAGGTAGCTTCAAAATTGTATCATTTAACCAGATTTATAGGGTGCTGGATAAAGAGTACTCACATATACTTGGATACAGAGCGCAAAAGTACGGTAGGTCATCATTTTATTAGGCATAATAACCAGAAAACACAGGGAAATTACATGCAACCAGAAAAACAGCTTCTGTAGGCTACAGTGCCAGGTATTTAGTGTGACCTCTCCTCACACTTCTATACAATTAAAGCTTCTGGCGGATTTCTTCCGTGCTTGGCCCTTTACAGTCCGAAGAAGTTTGAAGGGTAGCAGCAAAGAAAGCACTTTTTTTTGGAAGGGGAACAGGATGAAAAGGTCATGATATGCTAAAGGTCATAAAGACTGGGGAAAAAAAAAAAAAAATCAGAGAAAAAAAATATTTTTTTTTCGAGTTTGAATTTTGTGGGTCCAATTATTTAGATTTACATTTATGTCATTTAGCAGACGCTCTTATCCAGAATGACATACAATTAATAATCTTACAATCCCAGAAATTGCTCAGGGACCCAACTGTGGCAGAGGTGGGGTTTGAACCCTGGACCTTAACCACTAGACCACCACATTCCCATTTGTCAACAGATGCTCCTATGGTCGTTATACCATTGCGAAAACAACTCATTTAATGGTGACTTAAGACTTTCACACAGCACTTTATATATACTGCTCACAAAACGTACAGGATTTTCCTTTTTTTGGGAGGCGGTATAAGATGACTGCAAACATCAGCATCTAGCCGGTTCACTCACCTTGTCTCGGATATGAATGTCGGCTCCCCTGGTGACCAGCAGCTTGACCTGTTCTTTGCTCATGTTTTCTGTTGCCCATGTGATTGGGGTCCACCCTCCATCATCCTGAAAGGTGGATTGGATTGACATACACAATAACAGAAATGTGTTCTGCATGGTATCCGTATGCATACATGTTCATTGTCCGATAAGAATGGCACCCTTACTCTTAAGGCTATTAACCTAGGCACATCTGTCAGACTCGGGTAGTTAACGCAACTGTTGCGCTGTCACATAAAAGACAGTTTCTCGTGCCATAAACGTTTGAGACACTGTGTGAGCCTAGGGTAAGGAAGGGCTGCATGAATCAATACATTTGACGTATGTGAAATGGTACAAACTCAATACAAAATTATTATGAGATGGTCAGGGCTGCTATTAAGGAAATCACTGGACACTTGTATTCCATACAGCATTGCTAAGTACACTGTATAATATGGTGTATAATATAATATAATAATAGACTAACTCACACAACATATTGTGGAGGAATCCTTGCTTATCAGTACAACTTATTAATAACGGTTCATAATGAATAATAAATTATAATAAGAACGTAGAATCTGCATTAGTAACGACCCGTGTTACAGCTTGTTCGTACTGTATTTGGACAGCAAGTCCGGCTGATCCCCTAGAGGGCACTGTTACCTGTGTAGTAAAATTATCTGCAGAGAGAAGAAACAGGACGCACGGCTTCAGCACAGCTTGTACGACATGCGAGTTCAAATAAAAGAACTTTGACATGTACTTACCTATTTGTACATACATGCTGACTGAAAATACAACAGCATGTCCTATTGCAAGTAGTACTCCCACTACCTACCCATTCTCCTCCATCAATAATTCTATAAACTGGTTAACGTTCACTCTTCGAGCCTCTGTTTCATATGGCTTGTCGTCTGTTTTGTTCCTAATACTGTCTATCAATGTTATCAATAACAAAGTGTTTGGTTCTGTCCATCATGCTGTCCCCTTAAGTGCTATGGCTTACACAAGGTCAAGCACAGGGTCGTAGCAGTGCATTACTCTATTTTCTGCGTAGCTGGTAGCGTTCCACAAGTGTTCCCTATGGCATCTATGCATATTTTTTTGCGCACAATTTCTTGTATCAATGCTATTCATGTTTATATTACAGTAATCTAATGTCTGGTCAAAGGCCATTTTTAAGAACCACCCGTTTCACAGAGCTTAATGCGGTCGTTTAAAACGACGCACACCTGTTTATCGCAAATTCATTACACAACTAGTTTATTAAGTGTAGTTTCTCGGCTACCTTACAGTTGACGTCTATAGAAGCAGAGGCGAGGAGATGCTGTAAAATACCAGTGTGGCCTCTTTGAGTCACCATATGGAGACACGTGGAGCCTCGAACGTCCTGTTGGAAATAGTACAGCAGTGGTACAGTCAGCAGAGCAAGGAAGTGTATTTACCCATACTATAATCAGAATACTAAGCAATCCAGACCATTGTGTCTCGTTTAGAATGATCTATTAATAGGACGTCTGCTCTTACTTTGTGTGCTGTGGAGGCTCCAGCCTTCAGCAGATACTGCACTGTCTCCATGTGGTTGTTCTTACAGGCATCCATAAGTGGAGTACGCTGCTGATCGTCACACACGTCCAGGTTTGCCCCTGCCTTAGAGGAATAAACAGATAAAGGCAACGCAAGGGTTCACTGTGGGCATGAATGAGCAGGAGCAGCACGGCAAAAAGAGCTGAGCACAGCGACAGAGTCTAAATAATATCTAAATATCTACATAACAAATGCAGAGAGCGACTTCTAGACGCTTTTTTCTCTAAGGGTCAGGATTCCCACAGAACCAGCACGGATCAGGTCTTATTTCGGTAGTGGATCATACCCAGCATTGTAGTGACACTGATGTGGCGGTGATGCGTTTGTGTGTGATGAC
Source organism: Parotocinclus haroldoi (assembly GCA_034779995.1). Classification (NCBI taxonomy): domain Eukaryota; kingdom Metazoa; phylum Chordata; class Actinopteri; order Siluriformes; family Loricariidae; genus Parotocinclus; species Parotocinclus haroldoi. The sequence continues at coordinate 9,532 of JAUZST010008497.1, forward strand.
TCCAGCACCACTGCTGTGTCTGATCCACTCGCTCCAGTACAACACACACTAACACTTCAGTGTGCTGGGAATGATCCCCCACCAAAATAGTACCTGACCTATGGTGGTCCCGTTGGGGTCCGGACCATTACAGTTAAGAGAAAAGCATACAAACAAAGTATGCAGAGAAATAGATGGACTACAGTCTCTTACTGTAGAACTACAAGGTGCAGTGACTAATAAACCTTAAATAAAAAATAAGCAACATATGATTTGAACAATATTGAAAGCCTAAGACGATAAGTACTGACATAAGTACTGTAGGTCCAGTAAACTGTTGTCCAATTAATGAATGCTAAAGGTCACCAAGCTAAGAGAGCCAATGGTGAGGATGATAGCGTTCTGAAATAAAAATCTTAAACGTTTAACCGGGAATTTGAATAGCAGGAGAAATTGCTATTTGACTGTAACAATAGTGCCTGTTTGAACGTAAAGGTGAGTTGTTGACGAGAGGCCTGAACAGCAGATGATCTCATTAAGGATTTGAGGGACAAATGAGAGAAATCAACAGATTAAAACATATTTCACGGTAAAATCAAAAGCTAAGAGGCATTATCACCATTGCCTCCTTGCTTAATCTGTGCCGGTTCGATTGGAATCAGTAGAATAAACTTAATTCATTAATAATTTCTTGAAATTCAGACACGGGACAAGCTATCTGTCCTCACTGTTCATGAAAAGGCATCAATAACATTTTTAACATGTCATTCAAACACGGTTTTACGGCTTTTAGGGACAGTCAAGAGTATTTTTCCCAGATGCATTACTAAAAATAAAGACACCCAAAACCTGCCATTACTGTTAATATGTAGTGATGTATATAATTTGAGCTCAAATCCATAAAAAAGGACCATTACTACAAAGGAATTACTAATTAATAGGGGCGTAACGATATTCTAAGCTTACAATTTGATTCACAATACCTCACGATTCAATTATCCCAGGATTACTGATTTTATATTGAAACAAGACAGTGCCTTTTTATTTCTGAAGTGCAAAGAACAAAAAACCAACAAACCTAACTTTAGTCCCCTGCCATTAAAAGCATTTTACTAGAAACAGAAATAAGCGCGCTGTGTTAAAATAGAAAATATACAACACACGAAGTATATGTTCATTTAATAAACTTTGCTGTTGAACAGCAATTTCTTGTTAACCCTAGAAACAATAAAAAGCAGTCATTCCATGGGGTTGCTTAATTAAGAACAACATTACCGTTTCCACCAACCCAGGTTTCCGTGAGAAAAATTACGTACAGTTCAGGATTTTCAATTAGCTGCCCCACTGTAAAGGCCTTGTCGCTAAGTGATGTAACATTACATTCAGCAGCATTCAAACCAGAGGCTGAAGCTTTCTGCTCACAGTGCTTCCAGTCTCTGCTACTCCCAAGTTTAACTAGATTAGAAATATTTGGACCACTTTTCAGATTCTTAAAGCCACGCCATCGGTTGCTACAAACAACAGGGATGTTGCACATAAAAGTAGCACTGATTCACGCACATCAGGACTGTAGGTTTTCTTCCTCTAGGTACAAAGGAGGCATTCTTTGTTCTTCAGTGTACTGTGGCGAAGAGAAAGAGATACCTGGAGATTGTGGTTGTTCCTGTTCCACTAGTTCCAGCACTGATGACAGAAGTAAATGACGCTGCGGTTGAGGTATTCTGTTATATAGCAGTGCGCACTAACTACTAAAAAAAGTACATTTATTTTTTTAGATCAGATCCATCCATCCTTTGTCTTCTGTTTAATCCACACGAGGGTTGCGAACCAGCCGGTGCCCACCCGGCAACTCTGGGTGCAAGGGCAGAAACGTCCCTAGACAGGGTACCAATCCATCGTAGGGCGCACACACAGTCACGAACACATTCACACATATTAAAGGTCACTTTAGAGACACCAATTAACCTAACATGCATGTCTTTTGACTGTGGGAAGAAACCAGGGTAGACAAGGGGAGGACATGCAGACTCCACGTAGAAAGGATCCAGGCCGCTCCGCCCTGGGATTGAACTCAGGCAGTGGTGCTGCCCACCGATCCACCGTGCCGCATTATTTTTAGTTTTTTATTTTTAGATATTTTAGATTTTTATATATGGGACTGTGGTGGCCTAGTGGATAAGGTTCTGAACTATGGACTAGAAGGTCCAGGGTTCAAATCCCACCTCTGCCACAGTTGGGTCCTTGAGCAAGGCCCTTAACCCACACTTGCTTGGATTGTAAGACTGTAGTAATTGTAATGTATTGAGTGGTGATAAATGATTGGCCACATACGAGTTTCAGGTCTGACCCGGACCATTTCGTATGTGTCCAAATATAAACTGCCTACGTTATGAATGGGTTCGGGAGAAGAAGGTAAGTAAATCCGGCTAAATATCCATTAACTCTCTAGGCAGTATTGATGAAGTTAACATGGGCTTGGGCTTGGACGAAATGTCTGAACACCCTTTTCACAGACAATACCTGAACCAGAATGTGACAGATCTCCTTGTGGCCCCCAGCAGCAGCTGCGTGGAGAGCAACACGTCTCCTCTCGCTCTCTATCTGCACGTTCGGGTCGACTCCTTCGACTGCGCGGCACAACGTATCATGTAGGAACCAGAAGAGTAGCATTAATGGGCTATAAAAACATCATGCGCTGTCACTTTAGATACAGCTTCTTACCCAGCATCTGCATGACTGTCTGAAGCTGGCCACTTTTGGCTGAGAAGTAGAGCTGCTTCGGGGAAAGCTTGGCTCTCTTATGTCTAAAATATAAGATCATAATATTATAAATCAAACTGCTCTTATGACTTAAATGTACACTTCAGGACTGTAGTAGTTCTATTTTAATAATAATAAAAAAAATCATAACAACAGATGATTTCCTAAAAGTCACTCAAATCAGTTTCCATTCATATTGTACATTTACAGCAATGTGCAAATGTCTTAGGTCACCATTAGATTTCTTTAATTTATTTTATTTATTTAATACACTACATATAATATTGTTGAGGACTTGACTAAAAATTGAAACTTTGGATACATAAAACTCATTCCAGTCTTTCAGCTTTGGCACATCTTAGCCTTTTCACAATGTTCCCCTTTTCCTGATAAACTTCTTTGAACTGTAAAATGATCAACCAGGCATCCCGATAAAGTTGCCAGATGCTGTTATTTCTCGAGTGTAAGAGAACTTGCTTACGTCGAATCTTCCAGTATATCCAGTACCATCTCCGATGATTCAGCAGCAGGTGCTATGGGCTTACCAGAAGGAGCAGGGTCTGCTTTTTGGTTTCTACAGAACAAAAAGCCAAGAGAATTATGATTCTAGCTTATTAGATACACACCATTCGTCTGAAGCTTACTAAGAAGCTAAATTGTGAGCTACATGGTGGGAACCTACTCGGCTGAAAGTGATTCGCTCTTGTCATTTAGCTGAGCGGCCGCGGTGAGAAGCGGCACGGCAGGAACAGGGTTAGCGTTAAATAGGGTCACTTCTTTAGCCTGGCTGGCCTCCTCTCCGCAGTGTGGGCAGAAGAGCTGACCACGGATTGTTGATGCACAGCTGCGGTGGAACCGGTGAGAGGTGTGTCCGTCCAGCTGGCATTCCATAAAGGTTCCCTGTATATGAGGAAATAAAGGCTAGATCAGCACACCAGCTCTGGATGCGCTATTCTCAGTGCAGTGGAACCCCACTATCCAAACTCCTGGAGAGTGAATTCCAACATCGAGCAGAAATGATCCGTATAATAAATAACTTATATAACATATAGAATGCATTTGAAACCTCTAACACATTATTCAAAAATGCTGATCAGGGAAGGAACCACGATAGATTGTCCTCTAATTGGCTAATCACAATTTGTTATATCAATTTTTATATCGTAGCACTCACAAACAGAGCCCACACACACACACACACACACACACACACACAGACACACACACACAGACACACACACACAGACACACACACACAGAC
>JAUZST010008498.1:0-13531 GCA_034779995.1 Parotocinclus haroldoi
ATTGACAATGTTAATAAAACGGCATAGACCAGTTCTGACATGGATGCTGTAATTCCAGTTAGCCAACAAGATGTTGTTTCAAGCTTAGTGCTGGACTGGCACTGGTTTAACTGGTAATTACATTGTCTTGGTGATAATGCCTGATGACCAGGATACCAATTGCAAAAGCACAACAGTTTTTTAAGGCTATGCTGCAGAAGGAAAATATGTAATTATAATGTTGTATTTTAAAGTACGGTACATCTGGAACAAAGCCTGGTGAAATAAAGAACAATTAACATAAGAAAGAAAACTTACAGTAAGGACAATAAGATGGAGTATTATTATAAGATGCACATAATAGAACCATTGTGCATGGGGGCCTCAGTGTTCATTTGTAACCAGGCTTCGAGTTCAGGCAGTGCAGTCTGTGTGGATCAGGATTGGAATGGGAGACTGGATGGAGGATCGTCATTCAAGTAATCGTTTTTTTATTTATAGTCAAGTTATATCACAGATAATGTTTGCTAAACATACACTGCATGATCTATATTGCTTTTTTACATTTTCTATTTTTTGCAGATATATATCTTTATTGGAATTAAAAAAGCATTTCACACAGTTTATACCGATGACTAAAAAGCGAACTTCCCTATTTAGCAAGAGAGCAAAGCTTTACAGGCTTTACTGTCCCAAACTATGCTTTATTGATTTAAATGGCTACCATGCCGTCTCAAATTTACTGATATAACAGCTAGCTACAGTGAACCTTTACTGAGTCAAACACCTAACACTAACTTTTCACAGATTTAAACAGGCTACTGGGTTTTAATGGTAATGAAAGTATATGATACTAATAAACATTGCTGAATTGTATTAAAACATCCTCCTTCAACGATGAGATGACCTGATGCTGTACATTTTCTAGGGGTGGCAGTTCCTTGAACCTTAGCATGATTTTTGTTTATTTGGCTTTTTAATTTCGCTATCGGCTAGTGGCCATCTCAGCGACATGCTCAAGGTTTTTGTCAAGATTACATCAGAACTAGCTATATATACACACACAAGTCAATGCCAATTTAAAGTAATTAATTTACCTAACATGCATGTCTTTGGACTGTGGGAGGAAACCAGAGTTCCCAAAGTAAGACACAGGCCACTCCACCCTGGTATCGCCCATTGGACCTTCTTGCTTTAAGGTCGTGGTACTACTCACCATGCCGGCCAAACCTTAACATGAATAAAATTATTTCTTGTTTGTTGCAATGTACCGTTTCCATGTAGCCCCAGATATTCTTCTGTGAATTTTTAAATACAGCGCAGTGCAGGTAAGGTGCTAATTCACGAATTATACACCATGGGTAGATTTATATAATTGTCTGTTGGCAAGTGTTTCTGTCACACAAGTGCTGAGATTACTCTCATTCACATAAGGAACACCATAAATGGCTGACAAGGACCACTAGTCTGAGATGAAATGGATGTTCTGTGGGGGTAAACAGTCATGGACTGAGGTAAGGAGTCAAGTTCAAGGCTTCACTTCAGCAGGACAGACATTTATATAACAAGCACTTAAACCTTTAAACTGTGGAGATTTATAGGTCCATTTGAAGGTTTAAGTTGGTAGTCAGGTTAGTAAGCATTTAGTTTTACAAGATTTTGATATACCTCACACATGAACTTCTGTAGAGTTGCTGAATGAAACAATTGTAGTCTGTACATGTAAAACATTTGTACATGTAATACGAAAATCTTTAGTTTTATTCTCTTCCACCTCTTTTCACAGCTTTAGTTAATCGGCTAAACCAGCAACAGAACAATAATAATCCACAAACAAATTTGGACGACCATAGAACATGGAACTCATAAAGTCTTATTGGTAGGCCAGCATAACAGAATCCAAATACAACATTTCCTGGTATTTGCTGTTTTTGACATGACAAGTCTTGCACTTTTTAGCTTCTAGAACAATAGCCTGCAGACACTGTTATTTCGACCAAACGTTTAATACACAAATCCAAGCACTTGTGGTGTCCCAATAGTGACAGCTGGGCTCAATGCTTTCATAGTCCAGTAAAACTACTATGCCACCAGGATGCTACCCTTCACTTTTGAAGAGCCCATCACTATGCTGGTTTTGGCTATGCAACTATGGCACTGAAAATGAGTAGATTTCAACATTTTTTAAGCTTATATTTTGCTATTCTGGAACCTTGTAGATTCCAGGTCAGTTCTATGTGTTCCTTGTACGGTCAGACTCAGTTTTACATGGAGCAATAGATTAGACATTGTTTCACTTGGAATGCTATAGTTTAGTTTGAAATTAACAAAAGTAGGTTACATTTCAGTAAATGCTGCCTTTTGTTTATTGTTTCAACATTATTCATTCCGGTGATATTTTACACCGTCGATTCCCACGTACAAATTTGTTTAAATACAAGCATTAATATTGAACATCTGGCTTCTGTTATGCATGCAATAAGCATTATAACAACTTCTGCTCCCCTTGTGTGTTTGAGCTAACCTTTTCTCTTAATGCATATGTTAACTGTGGCATATTCTTTTCATATGGGTTGTTTCTGTAATAAGCAAAATTATTTAGTCCTCCTCACTGGACGTCCCACTCTTTTCCTCTATACTATCGTTAACAGATTTCTCCCCTCTTCCATCTAGAAAAGTGTCACAACAAGGTGGTTGCCAGATTCAGTAGAGTTATATGTTGTGGTGATTTTCTTTTGATGGTTTCTATGTAGACCATCTGAGCACCACATGAGAAACTCTCCGGTGAGTCACAACAATCAGACTGTTTATGCAGATGTGTGGTAAAACTGATAGATACCACACTAAATGTATGCTGTACCTTTAAATTATGCTTTAAATGTTTCAGCTAGGTCATTGTTTACGATATGTTGCTGAGACAACAATTTTATCATTGCAAGCCTGGAAGCCATGGCTCTTCAGACACCGGAATGTAAACAGCACTGCTTTTTGTACACTTACTAGGAGGTCTGAGTCCTGTTATAAAGTATCTTGTGTGTTTTAACCATTAAATTGTTTGTAAATAGCGCATTGTTTAGCAGGGTGGCACGGTGGCTTTGTGAGAAGAATTTTCGGTTCACAGTGAGAGGATCCTAGGTTCGATCCCAGAAGGAGCAACCTGCCTCCCTTCTGTGTTTGCATGTCCTAGCCATGTCCATGTGGGTTTTCCCCACATACTCCGCTGTCCTCCCACAGTCCAAAATGGGTGTATGTGCCCTATGATAGGCTTGCTCCTGCCACGCACCCTGTGTTCCGGTTAGTTAAGTATTAAGCAGGTAAGGAAATGAATGAATGAAACACTCTGTGATTAACAAGCATACCATGAATTGATTAATTACTACATGCTTATCTAGTTTATCATAGTTCTGATCTTTGGTTAATAGTTTAGTAAGCCATGTGTTTAACGATTTAACTGAATCAAAAATGTGCACTGACAGTATTAGCTAATACACCACATGTTTTGTATTAAATTGGTTAATTATCCAGTTTATATAATAAGAATCAGGTGGTAATGATTAAAAATAATGTTTTTGTTTTTTTCATTGAGGAGTACATAAAATGCTAGCAACTACTGCTAGCAACATAAACTAATAAATCAGACAGCAAGACAGACAAACTCTCCTCATCTCTGAATCATAAAGAGGCTGGAATGAAAATAAGAGCTTTTTAATCTTTTGATGTCCTTGACTTTTAAATGATTTTCTAAGCTGTGTATGCCAGCATATCGTGCCATGGCTTAATTGTGTGTAATTGATGTTTTTCTGTAAGTACTGTACAAGCTTAGTTCTGCTGAAACTTGCCTAATGGTAAGATCTTGAAAGAGGATTATGTTTCAGAAATACAGATGACCCAGACACAGACTAGCGGTTACTCCATTTTGTAAACCTGTGCACACACTTCATGCTCAAAACCAATAGAGAAAACCATATAGCTATTTAGGAAGATTTCAAGAACACAAACGATAAATGTAGACAAAACAGCAGTTTGTTTTGCGTTTACCTAACTCAATTTTTTACCCACTCTTTCAGTTGTTGTCTATTCAGTTTCATACCTGCTAAATCTAATTCAGGCTGGCTAGGAGCCAAAGCCTAAACGGTAGCACAGGGTCCAAAGAACAAATTCTAAACAGGATTTCATTAACATGGCGCACACACAGTCGCACTTTAGAATCAGTCATACTTTAGAGAGTAGAACTTAAAAAACACAGGTATAATATACATGCTTCACAGAGGCAGAAACCTGAAATTAAACCAGGGACGGCTGGAGCTGTGGAACAACAGTACTATCCACCCATGTTTACAACAGATTAATTTAATAAATATTTTTAAATCCATATGGTATGTGGAGGTGACATTATATCACAGTTGCATCAATTTCTACATAGCTCCAGAGGCCCAGGTTTGATTCGTCTGTATATTGCCTTTGTGTAGTTCGCATGTTCCTTCATTGACTGTCTAAATGGGTTTCCTCTATGGCTAAGTTCCTATATTCATAGACCCAAAGATATTTTATTATAGGGCACTCATTATTCAAAAGTGTCTCGGTTATTTTATATGTGCCCTCTGGATTTAGTTTGAACCTTACACCCTGTGCTGAGATCCCTGGTTTCCATGTATTGGATTAAGTGGTATGGAAAGTGAGTACAATGTGTCCATTACAATGTTTAGAATATTCCATTATCCACTTAGATTTATCCAAAAGTGGTTTAGGGCTTTGTCCATTGGCCCAAAAGTGGCAGTTTGACAATGCTAGGATTTGAACTGTCATCCCTGTGGTTAATAGTCCAAGACCAATCAAGTTAATTTAAATTGCTTGTAACCAATAAAAACATCTTGGAGGCATATAACCAGATGTGATCCCAGTGTAAATATGTATTTCAAGCATTTAACAACCACCACCATTTTTGATAATATTGCTCAATAAGCATGTGTGATCCTTTAATGCTGGCGTAATTATATTACTCCAGTTGCAAGATGCCTGAACTGATCAGGTGTAAACCAAGTCTTTGTTTGTTTTGAACAATTTGTTAGATTTAATTAAATCTAACAGGATTACATAGGTTTCTGGGTCTGGAATGTGTTTGTGTGCAATTTCTCTGTGTGATTTGTTCTAATTAGCGCTAGCTTATTTTGGCTTTCCTTTTCTTTCTACTTCAAAATGTGGTGGCTGTGCATTTGGGTTTTAATATGCTTCTGACTATCATCTAATGAAAGGTACCTTTTTGTTAGGATAAATCTAAGTTTAAAATAAAGTTGTAAAAACAGTTCAGCAGATGCTCTAAGGTAGATTTTAAAACGGTTCAAACACACAAATATGTCTATTTAACAACTGCCAATTACATTACGTAAAGTGTTATATGTGTGCAAAGCAGCAATTTCAGTTTGATCACACAGTGTAGTTAAATAAATCAGGGTAAAATCCAGTTACAAGACATATTAACAAACCAGGTGTAAATCTTCTATTTCTAAATCTTCTACCTATTTCATTTAATTACCTCTAACAAGATCACACAGACAGAAGAGCAACAGCAGGTGTACTTCCCTTGTCAACATGGGTTCACTCTGTGTGCTCTGGTTTCCTCCCACAGTACAAAAACATGCTTTTGTTTAACTGATTAGGCTAAAGTCGCATGAGTGTGCCACTATGATTGATTGGGGCCCTGTCTAGTGTTATTCCTGCCTTGCACCTTGTGCCACTGACACCGGCTCTCCTGTGACCCCAGCATTAAGCAGATAAGAAAGTGGATGAATTGATGAATAAACATGTTTTATTGGAATATAACAGTTGAGGCAATATCATTTCACCCATTTTCTGCCTTGGTTCATCTATCCAGATGTAATCCAGATGTGTGAGTGCTTTTGTGAAATACCACTACTAGCTAGTACTAAATTCCAAGCTGCCAAAGTGGAAATATGTTTGGTCTGACAGATGAATCTGTGATTGGCCGATTCTAGGAGAGTACTACAGCCTTGGTGTAATGTTTGATTAGGAAAGAATAATGCACTGGAGTATATTTGATGGCTTGGACCACACCCCTAATTTCAGTGAAGGGCATCTTTAATTCTAAAGCATGTAATCACATTATGTGATGTGTTTACAACTTTGCAACCATAAAGAACTTCAAACTACAGCCCATTTTGATTGAACTGCCCAAACTGATTTATATTATACAGTATTAGATTACACATAGACTCGCAAAACCCAATCTTATTGGATTCACATTCGTAATCTGCATTTTCATTTCTGTCTACGTATTAATGTAATGGCCATCAGTTTGCTTTTGATGTTAATGCTATAAATATGCGCATTAGAATGAAGAATGACATGGTTTACTGTAGTATCAAGGATCCATATCTAAGCTTATGTCCCTGGCATGGCTGTAAGATCATCATTAAGAGCTTTCACTCATTTATTCTGGAAAAAAACACCAGAACACCAGTAACACAATACGCCTTCTAAACATGTGCTTCTATTCTATTTCCTTTGCTGTAGATGAAAGCCAGTTCATAGGTTGATGTAATGTGCCTCTTTTAGTGTGACACATGATTTATTATCGATGCTTTCCCATGCTAGACAATATACCTCTTAAATCTTGATATTTTTGCTGTGGTATGTATATAGTATCTTTTTTTCTAAATTGCCCTAATGTTGTCTTATTTGACTGCTCTGAGAGCATGACTGAGATAAAGATTTGAAATAAACTAACAAATAATTTCCATCCCAAACCCTTTTGTTTACATTTAGTTTAATCAAATGTTTCTTTTTGGACTCTTTATGGTTTTGGCGCTGTAATTGACCCTGATCTTTGTGCTTTTGGTGTGCAGATGAAACTGATTATTCATTGGCTTTTGGTTGCTGCGTTGCCTTGCCATCTTCTGCGTGTCTTGGTGTTTGCAGTAAAGTGTGATGGACAAGATATTACCTCTGTTATGTCTACTTAGATGGGTGATATCATGCACAGAAAGGCTGACTGTCAGGAATATTATTCATTATACTGTCATGGTGTTTCCTCGCACCCATTCCAGTGCTGTTTGGTCCAGATTGTTACAGTCTGTGTGAACTTTTGCCTCAAACTTCATGGAGAGATGCTCTAATGTGGTCAGCAAATAGGGCCAAGGCATCACTAAATATTTATTTGTGCAGAATGCAGTTTCATTCCGTGTCACTGTGACCCATAGAAATTGCACATTGTTATTTGAACTTCCAGACTTTCCCATGTTGGTTAAACAATTTGGGTAAATTTCTCAAATTAAATTGTGACTCTGACCTCTGGGTGATGGCTAAACAGTGTGATGTTTTGACTATGTTTTGCTGTACTTGTGTTGTCTGGGGAGCCTTTTTTGAACACTACGTATAACATAGATCCAAACTGCATCTAATGACTCTAAAATGAACAAGACTGTTCCAGCACTAGTGTAAAATATCCTTTAAAACAGCCTCCTCTCCCTCAGGCATGGTCAATCACACCTTTGTCTGACACCTGACCTGGCTGGAAGGCTCTTCCAAGACTCACTTAGATGACTGCACCATCCAAGCACCATTCTGGTTATTGATCATATATTAAATGATTTGTAATTATTTTAATTTAAATTGTGTATTAATTATTTACATTTTTTTGGACAGCCTCCATACTGTCAATAAGTGTTTTGTAATGAAATATAGATATACAGCACTATACAAAAGTCTTAGACCATGATTTTAGCAATATTATAATGGCCATTTATAACATATTTTCAATAACTGGACCTATAAATTTCAAACTAGGTTTTGTCATATTATTTCACTGATCCATTATTTGAAAGCTTTAACATATCTTGCCTTTTCACCCTGTTCCCATTCCAAAAGAGTGTTTCTTGGCTGCTACCATTCCAAAAACATTCTTGGTCAAGCATCTTTGGATTGTCGAAGGGTCAGCTTGACATCCCACTGAAGCTGCTGCTATTACTCAAGCATATGGGCAGATCACACTAAATACTTGCCACTGTAGCTGACAGAAGCTGTTTTTCTGTTTATTTTTCCTTGTATTTTCTGGTTCCACTCTAATAAAGTAATCGAGAAATACTAATACATGGCCATTATGTCATTGCTAAAACAATGGTATATCTACTCTAATGGTGGCCTGATTTTTTCACAGTAGTCTGTGTTTGTCACTGAAGAGTATTAAATAATTCATTTTAAATACTTATATACTCTAAGCATCATTTTATTGTATTAATAACTCATAAGCACACATTCCACACCTACTAATCCAATTTCAATTTGTGGGCGATTACAGCCTGTCCAGCAGCTCAGGGTATAGACACGCACAAACATAGACACACACTTTTGGAAATGTTCATATATGTCTTTTGATTGTGGGACTAAACTGGGGTACGTGGAGGATACCCACATAGACACTGGAGAACATCCACAAGAGCAGGATTTGAACCCATGTCACTGAGACCTTCAAAAAAGGCACCCGGGTGATGGTGCTAATTACTGCACCTCCAGGCCAGCCATCAAATGGCCCTACACATTTATTTAAACTGTACAGTCCGTTTGTCTGTTACTCCTTTTATTATATATTTAAGACATATCAGCATTAGGATCAGCACATTATCTTTATAACCCTATGCTGGAAGGCTGCCCTAATAGCTGCAGGGATTTTGAAAGATTTTCCAACTTTGCTACATAAACAAGGCCAGTGGTCTTAGTTTCCACTCATTAAATAATGAAAGAAACCATGTCTTTTGGCTTCTGCTCTAGACTCCTAGGTCGTACAGGAATAACCACAGGCACATATTACAGGAGCAGTAAGGCAAAGACGCAGAAAGGTTAAACTTGTACTAGATACTTCGGGACACCATATGGCTGACTGCTGTTTACACTTTATAGACGAAAGTTTGTCTACATCCCCTTCTATTTACTGAACTCTGCTATTTCTGCAAAGCTACTTGTGACAAATTACATAGCATACATTTCTGAATTATCCATAGGCAAACCTAAGCAGTAGAATGAGTTGTACTGAATACATCAGTGTCTTTCAGTGATGACACATTTATAAGTTTCTGCTTTCAACAAGTCAGTTCATCAGTTTTGTTCCCTGCTGTTAAGCAAAGCCCATAGATAACTGGCTTCAAACCAATAAGACCAAGAGTATTTTAAAATGAAGTGTTGGGTTAATGATTAATTACATGATTTATTGAATAATGTATTGGGGAAAAAATGAAGACCAAATGGTTATTGCCATGACTGCAGCTTTTCCTCACTTCCATTGTTTTCCACTTTCATCACGTCACCTCCCTTATTCACACACTGTAGATTTCCCCATTTAGCATGGGTGAATGTGGCAAATGTAGTGAGTACCATACTCCGTTTTGCTTGCATGAAGTTCAGAGTATGTTTCCTGTACAGTTTCTTCTCAGTTCTTCTTCAGTGACCAATTTATGACTTGATTTCGAACAGCTGATTCTCCTGCTATTTAAGTGCAGGTTTTAGCGCTGTTCATTGCCAGGTCATCTTCATTCGGTACGTGTGCGTGCCTATAGGGATAGTTGATTACATCCTGGGGCTTTTAGTTCCGACGGATGTGCACGGGGGGAATTCCGAGGTATTTAGTGTTTTAGGGGCACTTTGAGGGTCTGCCGTCCCATACTCGTGCGCTCCTCGCACACCTGAGCTCATGTTCTGCCGTAGTAAGCACCCAACGAGCCTCACTCCAGCCGGCTACACTCCCTGACATGCCCTGGCTTGGCTTACTCGTGCCATATGTGCACCCGAGCTCATGCTCATGCCCCCTGCTTTGTGATCTATTCGGGTTCGCGCTCCTCGAGCACCTGAGTTTATACTTGTTTTCTGGCGCTTCGGCTGCCTTCTGCATCTTGTTCGTGCTCATGCTGCAGGCCCATATGCTCGCCTTTTGACGCTTCGTCGTCTTCGGCTATTTATTCGCGCCCAAGCTCACGCTTGCCCTCTGGCGTTCGGACTACCTCCTTACCTCGCCACTTGAGAGATGTCCCAAATCACCGCACTATCATGCTCCCTGCATGACGCGCCCTATCGTGCTCTCTGCACGCCTGCCCCGTTGGTGCCCCGATCAGTTCGCGCATTGGTCCCAGTCAGGAAGCAACACAGCGACGCGCCATTTCTTCTTTTTGGTTATTTTATGTTCCAGGGCCTTTCGCTCCACTCTTTTCCCACTTTTAGTTTTTCTATATTATTTCCCCATTATGATTATACGTCATGGGATTCCGTGATTAATTACTAAAAATTTTTTATTTTTTACATTAAAAAAACTTGCATAACTTTTTTTTCAGGAAACTCATGTAGATCCTTCAGTGGCACTGCAAACTTTGTCACTGGATAATCTTTCAATATATGTGACTTTGGGCAGAGCACTTCAGCTCTAGCATCACTGGTTCAATCCCAACATCAAACTCCTCCTGAATGTATATCCTCCCTGTGTCCACATAGGTTTGCTCTGGGTATTCTGATTTCCTCCCACATTCCCAAGATTCCCAGTTAGGTTAACTGATCTTTCTAGAGCCGTTATTGTGGGAGTGTGTGTATAAGTGTGTGAGTGAGAGCTTCTATAGATTGATACACTGTCTGTGGTTGCTGTGCCGTCAGCTGGTCACCAGCTTTCCAGCAGCCCTGACCAGGATTAAGCAGAATGATTATAAGGTAAATAAATGATAAGGTCGACATCAACTTAATCGCTACCAAGCACATGTAGGATCTGCAGATTGTTCTGTTTTGGCCATGATTCTTTAGGGTTAAATCTGTGAGTTGAGTTCTCAGTTCAGTGATCACAAAGTGTTTCCCTCTTATACACAGTTTCCTTCTTCCTTCAAACATTTGGTCAGTTAATAACCTACTGACAAAGATTATCTATTGATCTATATAGGATAAGAAGTCTTGATTAAGCAAGTGTCACACAATAAATAAGAAAAAGAATTTCACTTGATAGTACTAGAGATTATGCACATAACAAAATTTTGTTTAGTCGGGTGTGCCTTCATTTCACAGAGCTGCAGTAGTGTAGCACAATGTAACAAAGTGCTAATGCCAAAGCTATATCTTGTGTTGACCCTCCCTAGGGTCTTCTTTAAATCATTACGAGAGGTAAGAACACAATGCAAATGTGACTCTTATGTACAGTATGTTTATCATTTTTTAGCTTAACTTGGCTGTTAAGATGAAAAACATTAGACACTGTCTTTTTGAAGTTCTTACGGAAGTTCCGCATGCTGTTGTATATAATACATTTCTTGGTGTTGGAGTAATATGAACTACTCCTGTATGATTCATTTTTAGGCAGCCTAAATATTTGGACTGTGTAAGATATAAACAGCAGTGATTCCCATTTTTGGCATACATTCTTAAGTCAACAAGCTCTTTTGGGAAATTCATGTTAAACTCTGACTGACTGCGCTAAAAAAAGCTGTTTAATTAATAATTTAAGATCCTCCTTTATAACTCATAATCTGCAACACATATGTGTAAGAGATTAAACCTGCCATTTAAAACTCTCTCAGTCCAAACAATAAGCATGAATACTGTACTGTGATAAAGTCTAAGGGCACAATTAGATTTGTTGTTTTACCAATGGTATAACAATTACAGTGGGGGGGGGAACCCCATCAGGGGTTTTCAGAAAATATTTTTGAATATTTATTATATTTATTATTTAAATATATTATATAAATATATATATTGTGAATTTTTCGCTGTTTCGCGGGTTTTTCCCTAAATTTCACATTTAAAAAAATCACTAACTCTATAAGAAATATATTACAAATATTAATTCTAACATTAACGGAATGTTAAAAATCATAAAATATTACGATTTACAGTAAATAGCCGTTGTTCCTACTCAATATGTAGGATATGATGTGCTGTAAGCTCGGTACGGACGGAGCATGTGTGATACGAGAGTGATGTATGGGGTGCTATGTATGGCGTGTTAAGTAAAGAGAACATTCGATTACTTCAGCGTGTTGCTTGATTATTCAACAGTTAAAAACAATACAATAGCGCATTTATTCAGCGGATGAATATGTACCAAAAACGAGAAGTAAGACTAGAGCATCGCTGCCGGAGTCTCTACTTGCAAAAATGACAAGTTTTGGTTTGCAGTGTTATGTTTGCTGTTTGTGAAATTATAGACTGAATTCATTCAAGCACTATGATGCCACCCAAGCATTCTGCAAGTTCTACGGCTAAAATAGTGTATAAATACTTAAATAAATATAGCGTCCCTACCTCGCGGATTTTCGTTTATCGCGGGTGGTCCTTGAACGTAATCAATGTGATAAACGAGGGAACACTGTATATTGCCAGCTTTCTGACATTCTGACTATTCTTCTTGAGCTGTGTCTTCTGTCTTTAAGACAGTCACTAAGAACTAAGCTTCTAACCACAGATCTACAAGTGTAATTCAAACTACACTACTTAACAACAGTGTTTGGTGGAACTATGGATTTAGGAAACACTTAATGATGGTTTGTGCTATATAAGTTACCAGCATAGTTACCTTGATGGTTTCAGGAAACACTTTGCAGAACTGCATCATTTCATGGATAGAAGTTTCTAATGTAGTTAGCAGCTATGCTTTTGGGACATGCACCCAGGTTAGTTAACAAGCTTTGAAAGGAATGTCGAAATCCCTTCCAAACACAATTCATCTGAAGACCAATTTTGCAAGATGCTGTTGAGACAATGTCTGGAGGATCTCTAGTTTCAGGTCTCCTTCCAGATGTTTCTGTAAATACTGAATAGCGTGACCTACAGAATGATCTAGGAGCACGCATTAAAATATAAGACTTCAAATATCCCACTAAACCATCTACATCTGTCCAGTGGCCCCCACTAAATCATTACCAATTTCCCCCCGATGATAGTCTGCAGGATCAATGTTGCTTTAGATTTCCAGGTCTATTTTTAACTAAGAACAGAGACATGAAATAGGCAGAAGTGGGAAGCTAAAGGAGGTCAGCTGTAATGAAGACCTCTCTCTGCTTGACTGCTACTACCTCACTGCTGGCAAAACTTTTACACTGGCCCTAGCCCACCATTCATCCAAATCCTTTTTCCTGTGCAAATGTTTGGTTGCATTCAGTTTTAAGCAGAAGAATGACTTTATAAGTTAAGTTAGGGTGAAAAAGTGGATTGGTTTACTTAAAGTTTTACATGTTAGATGGCCAGAGGGGGCGAAGTGCAAAAAAGTCTTGTGTTAAGGAAAATCACCACTAATCAGATTAAAAATACTCAAGCAAAATTGAAGTATGTTACATACATTTTACTCAAGTACATTTATCATCTCAGCGACAATGGAAACTTCTAGTATCTGACTAATAAAAACAGTTACATTGCAACTTACTACTCCTGTATATGGCTAAAAGTTTGTGGACAACCTTTGTAATTACTTATCTCTGATAATTTAACCATGCTTGCTTCCAGCATGTTCATAATATAAGTATAGAGGCATGGTGTCTTTAGTATTTAGTAGTATTTAGCAGATGCCCTTATCCTA
>JAUZST010008499.1:0-13531 GCA_034779995.1 Parotocinclus haroldoi
CTTTAACTTATTATTATTTTGTACTTAACTATTGTAAGTCGCTTTGGATAAAAGCGTCTGCCAAATGCAATGTAATGCAATATGGTATTGTATATAGGATGCAACCTGTGCAAGAGGCCCAGTTCTACATGCTTCCAAATATTCCACAGTCAGCTGTCAGTGGTGTTATAACAACCGACTGCATTCAGCCATGAAGCAGTAGGCCATGTAAATGACAGAGCTGGGACAGTAGATGCTAAGGCACATAGTGGTCACCAACTTTCTGCAGAGTCAATAACTACAGACCTCCAAACATCATGTTGACTTCAGATTAGCTTAAGAACACCGTGTAGTGCTTCATGAAATGAGTTTCCATAGCCTAGCAGCTGTATCCAAATCTTAGCATAATGCAAAGCTTCAAATGAAGTGGTGGTCAATAGATGAGCGAGCGGTGTGGAAGAAGTGAAGTCAACCCGTCAGAACACCTTTGGGACGAATTAGAGCAGAGACCGCAAGCCTGGTCTTCCTGCCTAACATCAGAAATGAGCCTCTGGAAGAAACATTAAATAAACACCCTCCTAACCCTTGTGGAAAGCCTTCGCAGGAGAGTATATAGTCCTACATTTGGGTAGGGGGATGAATTGTTTACACTGAGAGTGTTGGAAGCCAGGGTTTAGAATGTAGTTGAAATTTAGCTTTTTCTTTAGATGGATCGTAATGTGATGGTGGGGAAACTTCCCAGAGACGTGTACACTCAGCAGAAAGTGGAGATTCTTACTGCCCTCAGAAAACTGGGTGAGAAGGTGAGAAGCCTGTTCGTGTATCTCCCAAAAATGTAACATTACATGCAGCAATATAAAACATTATAAAAGGAGACATGGAACTTAATTATATGTTTGCACACACCCAGGAAATGGTGTTAATACAAAATATCTCACACTATTCCCATAAGTATGAATACATTATCAGTTATCAAATTGTTGCCAAATGCTCATCATTTGTCTCATTTGTTTATTAAACTCAGTTCCAGTGAAAGTTCAGTGAAAGACAGTGATTCTTACTTTTACCCTAACTTTCATTACAGACAGTATGAGATTGAGATGAGATTGAGTCTGAATCACAATTTGTTAATAAACACTTATTATTGCTAATATTAATTTCAGGCCTGCAACACATTCCAAAAAAGTTGGGACATGGGTCAATTTAGTGCTAGCAATTAGTTAAAAGTAAATAATGATGTGATTTCAAACAGGTGATGTTTACAGATAATCATGATTTGATACAAAAGCAGAATCCAGGAAAGGCTAAGTCTGATGAGCAAAGATTATATCACAAGATCCCTGAGAAATGTATTGAAATGAACAATGTTCCTCAAATAAAGATTGGAAGGGATTTGCAGATTTCTAGCTCTACAGTGCATAGCATAATTAAAGGATCAAGGAATCAGGTGGAATGTAAGTACATAGAGGACAAGGGCACAAGCATAAGCTGACCACATGTGATCTTCAATCCCTCAGACGGCACTGCATCAAGACATCAGGAACCACCATTCAACAGTAGATGTACTACAATATGGAATTACATTAACACATGTCAGCAAAAATGTGTTATGTAAACAATGTCCAGAAGTGGTATCGACTTCTTTGGCTTGGAGGCATCTAGGGTGGACAAGATGAAACCATATTCCAGCTCATTTTTGGGAAAAATGAATGCCGTATGCACCGGACCAAAGACGAAAAGGATTATTCAGACTTGAGCAACAAGTCCAAAAGCCAGGGACTGTGTCAGTTATTTACTTTGTTGTAAAGGCTGCATTAATACACACTAAATCCCTTGGTATCGACTGTGCCAAAACGTATTTTAAGTGTGGTTAAAAGTAATGGCAAGATTACAGTGTAGTAAATGCTTTATGGTCAACTTTTTTGAAATATTTAAGCTTCTTACTGTCTGCAGTGAAATGAAAGTCAAGGAAAATGGTAAGAAACACTTTTTAAAAATAGGCATTTTCCATACTGTCCCAACTTTTTTCTGATTTCTTATTGTACAAGAGCTTGGCATCAATTAGGCTTCATAGCAACAGAAACTTGGTGACCCAAAGAGGGCACGTTTTGGTTTACTAGAGGGCAAACTAATTTTGTGTTTATTACATCTTTGCCTGTTTTACACATTTTAATAATAATATAATAAAACAATAAAAGTAATGATAATAGTTATAATAATATAATCTTTACATTATTACTCTGTCTAAAGGTGTTTTTTTTTTTTCTTTTTTTTTTTTTTACTTTTCTTGGCATCACAGCTTTCGAATGAGGATGAAGCATTTCTTTCAGCTAATGTCAGTGCTTCGCTCAGTCAGTTTGAGAAGGTTACTGTAAACTTAGGTAAGTGATGATTCATGGCGCACACAGTATAATGTAGTTGTAGATTTGTGTGCTTTCTCTTAAACTATGCATAGACATTTCGGAAAGTTGTACAGTGATCTTGGCATGAGCATATGTCATGAGTTTTGGTTTATAATTTGGTTTAACATAATTGGATCTGTATTGAATGAATATTGTAGATTTGAACACATAGTAATACAGGAATACAATAATCCCTTCTACTGACAAAAGAACTGCTATTGAAATTTATTACCAAAGCTGTTTTGTGTAGCTGCATTTAGCTTCCCAACACTAGAGCAAATCATCCAAACATAATTCTCGTTCGACTTCAGAGCGACTTACAACTGATACAGTCTTACAAGTCGAGCAATTGTGGGGCCTTGCTTAAGGACCCAACTGTGGCACCTTGGCTGAGGTGGGATTTAAACCCTGGACCAGTACCCTAACTGCTAGGCTACCTCAGTCCCAGTTATCAGATGTGCTTTGCTCAAGGAAATGTTCAGAATGATAATTCAGAATACAATGGGAACCCAATATCCATAATTTTCTATGAAGAAAATCATACCTGGTTCCTGTATATTTCAAAATCCCTTATACCTTCTGTGATGGCACATAATGCCGTGGTAGATTTGTGCTCTGATTGGCCCTGCCTGTTATCTTTGGGTGGGATGAAACTCTCTCTTTTAGTAGTTCCAGCCAAACGCACTAAAATGCTTCACTGCTTCAGCTTCACTCAAGTTGTTTCTGTCACCAGCCCTGGCCCCACCATACCCTCTGAATGGCAGGGATCAACCTGCTACCTAAGGATTTAGTGACTCTGTATATCAGACAAAACAACACGACAGGCATATGTTTTATATATATATATATATCTGTTTTATTTAAAATACTGTTTATATTTTAATATTTACTTTTTTTCTGTAATTTGAACTGTTACTACAGACGTATTTCACAATTTTTCATTCTTAAATTACATATATAAACTCCCCAAGGAGTATTGGTCCCTTTTTGAGTTTTGGTTCTCCCAAGATTTAGGGAGTCTTTCCTTTCCACTGTCAAGTCAATTAAAGCTATGTCAAGTCAAATATATTTATATAGCGCTTTTTACAATGGAGCATTGTCTCAAAGCAACTTTATAATATTATATTATCTTAAAAGGCCTATTCCAAATGGAGCAAGCCTATGGTGACAGAGGAAAGGAAAAACTAACTGAATATAGAAGGACGAAACATTGGGAGGATCAAGACTCAAAATGGGACCCATCGTCCTTGGGTGACCTAGATGTTAACCCTAGGTTTGCTTTGGGATTGACCTTGGATAGTAGAAGATAATCTAACATCCAATGCTACATTGTAGTTCTATAATAAGTAGATTTGGGGTCTGCTACATCACAGGTACCACTGCAAGTGCACACTATGTCATAGATGCTATGGAAAAATGCAGCAATATAAAATAAACAACTACTGTGCTATAATTGTCAGCTTGAGTGGCCTGAAGGTAAGAGCTAGCTGATCTAAGAACGTCATGATGGGATAGCCACGTGAAAGCTGAGGGACTGGTTCAGTTTGCATATGCTCAGTGAAAACTGGATGGACTCTTTACCATTAATTTAATCATGTTTTAAGTAAATGTTTTGCATTTCTTTCTCAGTACAGATAATTGTGTTTTTATTGTGTGTAGTAATTGTTCATATATTACAGATTAGATTGGAAAGTGAGGATATGGTTGAATTTAGACAGGTTCTGTTGGGTATGCTGAAAGTGCTTCAGAAGACAGGAAATCATGAGTCATTGCTTCATGCTTCCCTATGGTTTGAAGAACACTTTCTGTAATTATTCTTTTTCTCCAATCCTCACAGGATCTGAAGATAAGATCATGGCCTTGGCTAGTTCTGGAGTTGAAAAGACCCACATCTAGACATAATTTATAATTATGTTATTTAAATGCTGAGTGCTTTTAAATTTGTTTTTATCTGTTGTCTAGTCTCATTGTTTTGGCAATTTATGGCATCTTTAGATGCTTATAATTAGGAAACTTGATAATTGTATATAAAAATGTTTTATAACTTTTAAATGTGTAATTTGCATAATTTCGGTACACTGAAGCATACAGATCAAATAACAATAATTAAAAAACACAACTGTAAACTTTTCCAATATATTTGTGACTGCTTTTGTGACCATGGCTTTAAGAAAGTTTGCATTATCAATAGTGAAGTAGCATCATTTTATATCAAATGCTACATGATTCGATTTTGAATTTCACATGTATAGAAAAACCATGAAACACATTCTTTCTTAAACTCATAATACAAAAACAGATATTGCCACAAATTATTTTATATGTTGTTGTTTATGGATATGGAGGTACTAATTTGTATATACATTCTTTATTGTGTAGAAAATACGAACAGAGCTTGTAAAGCTTGTAATAATGCTTATAACATTCTGTATAAAATCAGTTTTTGTACCAACAACTCGTGTTTTGTATGACAATCTAAAACTTGTCAGCCTTGGAAAATGTGTGTATTTATTTAATAATGTCTTCTGTATAAATGTCATGTACAGGGTGAATCAATATAGAACTATTTACTACTATAGGAATATTTATAGGACACCCTGTTATTCAGAAACAAAACGGGAAATGACATATATGAAGATTCCAGTAAGTAATGGGTGAAGGGGCCTATCTGTGATCGTAACATGGCCATCAACTTGAAGAAGGTGGTCATGGTGGTCAATTCGATTGCTGCAATCAGATTTGTAGTATCACTTGTGGTTCAAATGTTATTAATACAGAAAGTTCAACTTTTGTTGTTCGGCACTGGTAACTGAAGATGGAATTGACGATTCTGATGTCTGTGGAACACAGCCACCATATCATAGCCGGAAACTTCCAACAACCGACACCCAGAAACCAGCAATTTCACACAGCACTGTTGAATCCTTCATAGCCAAATTCTGAGAAACAGGGACTATGGATGATAAACCATGTAGTAATTGTCTGAAAGCCACTACCGATTAAGAAACCTTAATAATGGTTTTGGGAACCTTTGTAAAAAAAAGTCCATGATGTATCCTGTGGCTTTTTACTCACCCTGTATATATATATACAGTATCTCACAAAAGTAAGTACACCCCTCACATTTTTGTAACTACTTCATTATATCTTTTCATGAAACAACACTGAAGATGTTACAATTTGATAAAACAGAAAGTATTCAGTTTACAGCTTGTGTAACACTGTCAGTTTTCTGTGCGCTGAAAATAACTCAACAAACAGCCATTACGTCTAAACCTCTTGCAGAACAAAAGTAAATACACCCCTAAGTGAGAATGGCAACATTGTGCCCAAAGTGTCAATATTTTTTGTGGCCACCATTATTTTCCAGCACTTCCTTATGGCATGAAATTCAGTAGAGCTTCACAGGTTGCCACTGGAATTTTTTTCTATTCATATGACGATATCACAGAGCTGGTGGAGATCTTGAACTCCTCCTTCACACATTTGAGAGTGCCTCACATATGCTCAACAGGGTTTAGGTCAGAGACATGCTTATTATGTTATCATGTTGGATTACTGCCCTGCCGTCCAGCTTCTGAAAGAAAGGCATCATGCTCTGCTTCAGGATGTCACAGTACATGTTGGCATTCATGATTCCCTCAAGAAAATGTAGCTCCCACATCCAGCAGCACTCATGCAGCCCCAAATCATGACATTACCATCACCGTGTTTAATTGTGGGCAAGACACACTTGTCTTTGTACACCTCACCTGGTTGCCACCACAAATGTTTTCTGAATCAAAACGTTTATATTGGTCTCATCAGAATTGCTTAGTCTGCTTGTCTTTAGCAAGCTGTTTGCAGGCTTTCTTGTGCATCATGTTTAGTAGAGGGTTCCTTCTGGTACGACAGCCATGCATACCAGTTTGATACAGTATGCAGTATAAGTTCTCAGCACTGACAAGCTGACCCCTTTAACCTCTACAGCAATGCTGGCAGCACTCCTACATCTATTTTCAAAAGCCAACCTCTGGATAATGTGCTGAGCACAGGCACACCAAATTTAACACACCTGCTCATCATTCACATCTGAGAACTTGTAAAACGAACGAGTCATGACACCGGAAAGAAGGGAAATTATATATATATATATATATATATATATATTATACTCTCTCTCTTGTGGGATATTGATCTGGTAAGTTAAGTGCTTTAGTGTTATGATATTAACAACATCTGCACTAGGAGCGTCACAATGAGATGGCCCCAAAACAGGAATGGTTTAATCCCTTCTCATCATTTCTGGCTGATTTTTCAGTTGTTTTGTAGTTGGCTAGGATCAGCGTCACTATTAGTACCATGGTGTGGTACCTGGACCCTACAGAGGTTGCATAGGTAGCCCAACACATGCAGGATCGCACATCAATACGTGTCAGAAGGTTTGCTGTGTCTCCCAGCACTGTCCTAAGAGTATGGAGGAGATTTCAGGAGGCAGTTACTCTAGGATAGCTAGACAAAGCCATAGAATGCCCTTAACCCCACAGCAGGGCTCGTTTCTGCTTTTTTGTGCAATTAGTAACAGGATAATTAGCAGATCAGCTACTGGAGCCCTGTACATTTCACAGATGAGAGCAGATTTCACCTGAGCACATGTGGCAGATGTGATAGGGTTTGTAGATGCTATGGAGAACATTGTACTGCCTGCTTTTTCATTCAGAATGACAGGTTTGGTGGTGGGACAGTGATGGGGGTGATTTCCCTGGAAGTTCGCACAGGTTTCTACAGACTAGACAATGGCACCCTGATTGCTATTAAGTATCAGCATGAAATCCTTGGACCCATTGTCAGACCCTACACTGTTGCAATGGATGCTGGGTTCCTCCTGGTGCACAATGCCCAATCTCATGTGGAGAGAGTACGTAAGTTCTTGGAGGATGAAGGAAGTGGTACCATTGACTACCCCCCCCCCATCAGCATCTCTGAATGCATAAAAACATTGAATGTGAAGCAGATGGGCTACAGCAGCAGAAGACCACACTAGGGGGCACTCCTATCAACTAAGAACAAACAACTGAGGCTATAGTTCACACCGAATCAGCGAATTATACAATAGAAGATTGGACAAACATTACCTGGTCTGATGCTTCAGCATTTGGAGGGTCAGAATTTGGCATACACAGCATGAAAGTATGGATCTGTCCTGCTTTGTTTGAGCAGTTAAGAGCTGTTGGCGGTGTTATGGCATGGAGGATATTGTCAGTATAATCCTTGCTCAATGTAAGAAATGATCTACAACCCCAAGAATGAAAAACGTTGTGACAGTATAAAAAATGCATATAAAAAATCAAAACACACAGTGTTTCTTATAGTTAAGTTCACTTTTGCAGAGAGTATGAGCCTGAGATATTTTATGGTATGTAAAATTTATTTTATTTGTTAATATGGATGATCCTTTTTGTCTTTGGTCCACTTTTTCTAATACTGAAATACTTATTCATCTGACCACAATACACATTCCCATTGTGTGATGGTCCATCCTAGAGCCCAGGGAAGTGGACACTGTTTCAGAATGGGTAACATTTTAAGTGGCATGCGTTAATTTAACATCACCTGTTTGAATATCATCATCATATCATTAATTAGCTTTTAAAAAAATAGCTGAACTTCATACTGTCTGCAAATGAAATAAAAGTTCAAAGTAAATGTAAGAAACATTGCATGTGGGTTTTAAAATATACAATTTCCATACTGTCTCAGTAAAGTTTTAAGTGGCATTGTGAATGCAACTCAGCAATGTAGTACTTGCCATTATCAGCAATAAGTCAAAAAGCCAGGGTCTGTCATGACTTGGGATTGTGTCAGTGCTCTCAGAGTCATTTGCCCTTCTTTGATGGCAGCATTAATGAAGAAAAGTACACTGAGAGCTTCAAGCAACATATGCTGTCCTCAAGAAGACACATTTTCCAGGGATGTCCCTGCATTAAAAAAACAATTAACACATTTATTTTAAATCTATTTATTTGCTGCACACATTACCAAGGCATGTGCAAAAAGATGGTATGGGTACTGGACTATCCTGCAGTCCTGACCTGTCCCCAATAGAGAATGTGAAGAGAATATTGAAAAGAAAAATGTGACAATGGCAATATTGCTGTACATCTTAAAAAGCTTGGAGGAAATACGTAATAATACCCAAATCACATCATTGCTTGGTGTCATTGGTGCCAACTTTTTTTTGCAATGTCATGCAAACCTGATATGCAGGATTGCATTGTCCATGCTGCCCCAACTTCTTTTGATTTGGGCTTGTAATGCCTTACTATTTGATTCAGATTCACTGAGGAACTTTGAGGTCATTGTCATGCTCATGAAACCAATTTGACCGTAGACATACTGTTTCCCCTGATATAGTCATCAGTGTGTATCTAGGGTGCCATAGCACATCTAGTATCTTAGCTCACCAGTGTGTGACTCAACTTACAGTCTCAGTGGATCTTTCCTGTTAGGTTGGGTATCACATACAATACAGACACATGCCGATGTCTGAGCAAGAGAGGCCACAAGAGAGGGATCATCACTGCAATACTGGCCCATACCCAGGCCTATGATGGGACTGCATTCAGATTTATGAAAGTCATAAATGCTGGTATGAGGAAAGCAGAAGTATTGTCACATGTGACTGATTAATAATCGAGTCACCCACACCTCCTATGCACACATTTCCAGAAAAAATATCATTAAACCCCTGATTTTTGTGTCACTAAAATGTTTACTCCTGTAATTAACTGTAGTTAAATTTTGCATTTCCTTTTATAAGCAAAAACATTCACAAGGCCAAATCATATAGGCTACCTGGCTTTGGCCAGAACTCACTATTCATCTTAAAACTTTTTATCCCATTTCAAAATTCATAAGATGCATGCATCAAATGAGTGCCAATTAGAGAAATTCTAAATAATTCAACTATTAAATATATTTTGGGAAGCACCTTGGCTTGTACTGTATCCTCACAGTGAGAAGGTCCTAGGTTTAATCCCAGGTATAGTGGTCTGGGTCCTCCCTGTGTCTGTGTGGGCTTAAGTGCATCTAGTATGTGAGTGTGTGAGTGTATGTGCCCTACGATGGATTGGCACCCTGTCTAAGGCTGTTTCTGCCTTGAGCCCTATACTATAAAGTGAGTGAATATATTTTCTTATAACAAGAAACTGTGCAAAGGAGCCTACGCAATTGATCAATTGGCAAGTGGCAATTGATCCCCTTCAATTGCCCCTAGGTGGTGAAATAAAGTTTTCTGAATCTGAATCACTCATGTAAATATGGACACTGGATATAAAATGGTGCTTGGCATTCCTGTTGGTTTCTTAATAGGATTTTAATCTACTCATACAATAAATAACAAATGACGATTATCATTAACCTGCTGTGGTTATTATGTGATACTGCACTGCTGGTCATATTTGGTATATCTGAAATTACCTAAATTCATGAATTCAAGTATTTTGTTATATACAAAAAAGTATAATTTGTCAAGAAATAGTTTCAATGACAGTATTTAGCAATGAATATTGCTTTTAATGGTCTGTGGTGGGTTACAGTTTTTCATATTTTCATATAGAAACAGTTGACAGCAAGGTTAGTCTATTGTCCTGGAATCCTTGGAAAATGAAAGTACCTAATCCAAATTAAATAATTTTAAAGAATAGTACACCCTTCTCTAGCATATTTACAATTGCCACAGACAATATTCTGACATTTCATGCTCACAATGCAAGTTCAGGTACTCTTATAAATTTGGCTAATATCATACAAGTTTAAAGTTCTTAACTATAGCTAACTCTACAAGCAAACATACACTTACTTTCCATATCCACTCAAGGTATGAGCCAACCCTATTCAGAGCAGCAGTCCATCATAGTGCATAAGCATGAACACTTTTTAGAGATGCTAATTGATGTGGGAGAAAACCCATGCAGACAGTGGCTGGGTTAGGACTAGAACCCAGGTCTCCAACCAAGTGCTGTAAATAAATGTAGATAAAAATGTCATGCCAGTTACTTTCCATAAGATTTTATGGCAACAAAAACAATTACGCCGATCCTGCATAAACCACTAATTACAGCTGGGGAGAAAAATCTAGTTTAGGAATGGGCACAGTATTCTAATTTAGTTTTGGTTTTAAAAACCTTGCATACTGAAAATGTCATGAAAAATAATTTTTAAATTGTAAGCTTCTTGTGAACAGGTTTTCTCAGGGAACTGTGTGCAAACTACAGAGGCTTAAGTATACTAATAATATAAGTATTCAAAGTAAAACAAAGTTTAGTATTAATACATTTGTACTTTTTAAACTCAAGACGATCAGTTTGTAAGCGACAATTCTTTTAAGATTTGATTCCTGAGGCCAGTCGGAGCAATCCCCATTATACATAATACACCATTTTAAAATGACGGTGTCACACATGGGATAATATGAAGTCATGAAATGGATGTAATCTTACTTTATTTTGTTAATTAGCAAGCATTAACTTTACCAGCCTTTGAATGTAGAAAAGTGAATGAACACAATGGCAGCATCCAACATTTCTTCAATTTCTTTGGAATCAGTGTATTACTGCCATACACTCAAAACCAACAGTTCTGTTTACTAAAATATCAAGTGGATTTACTCATGCAATGTTGGTGGTCCATTTTACCAAGCCTATTTGTATACAAATGGTTAGGTCTTTATAGGCTTGACATGGATGCTTTATTACAGGATTTTTAACATCCTGGTCATCAAGTGCATTTGCCCTTCTATTTGTACTACTTTTCCTGTTCACAGTACACCCAAATCAAACCACACACTACTTCACAAGCCTGAAATGGGCTAAACTGGGCAAATGTTAAAAAACAGAGAACAGGGGACCACAATTAAAAACAATGCAATGTTCACATGATGGCCAATAATGGGACAAACCTGTTCAGGATAATCTTTTATACCTGTAGATAGCATTTCTTATGCTACTACCATAACTTCCAGTTATTAAAATCTGTAATGCAACACTTTTATCCAGTGACCTTAAACAAACCAAGAAGGGGGTGAATATAAAATATAACTTTAAAATGTGGGATAGATAAAATTGTGCAAGAAATGTCTTAACGGAAAAGGTTATTTTATTGGTTCTTGTAAATCTTGTGCTGCCCTCTACATCTTGATCATAAAAACAGGAAATGCACTTCAATTTGAGCTTTCACTATTGGCAGATTGTTAATTCATATTCATATGCTGTCTAAACAATTTCTATAATATACATCTTTGCAGAGGCAGATTTCCTCAAACATGATTTAGTACGATATTGATGATACAATATGGACCTACATTCTCTACACATTAACATGAACACTGGACAACTAGGTAGCACAAGTAAAACAATCACTTCGGCATAAACTGGCTGCTGTTGACCCCTATTACAACAAAAGTCATTTCTCTATAGCTGTACAAACCCTAAGTAACTAATTACAAGAGAATGACCACAGCTAGAAATATATGGATGAGTGTTGTGTTAATTAATGACAGATGAAAGACAATCCTAGCTAAAGTGTGGATGCAAGCTCTATCATAGAACGGTTTACCAGAATGTACTAAAAAGTTTTAAAAAGGAAGATCATCCAGAGCACTCTAAACGATCTTGAATTGCCCTTTCAGCCAGTCAGAAAATTGACCATATCTAACTCAACTTGACAAATCCTGACTAAAATGATAATATCAGCAACCTAGGAAAGCTTTTGAATTTCAGTAATAACCTGAAATAGTTTTTGTAACAATTAAGGAAAAGTGCAATCTAAATAATGTACCTTGTACTGTATCACTTCACTCAAATCCACACACCCTCTCCTTCACATAAAGATTTAACATTACCTTTCAGAATGGCTGTATAGAAAAGAATAAACCACTGCTTTAAGAGAAACAGCATGCAGGAATGAATTGTCGATTATACGGTCCTGATCCATCAACAGGAAGATTAAAAAAAACAAAAAACGTTCACTTACTCATATATGCCAATGAATACCACAAAAGTTATTTTCTTGAGCATTCATTCTGCTGGATATTCATTTTCTTGGAATAATAAACATGGTTATACTGAACTAAGCATACCAGAACAAAAAATAAATAAATACCCAAAGCATTTCTGTGAGTAGATTTCTCTGTCATTTCAGCTTAATTAAAACAGTAACCATTTTATAAAGCTCATGCTATCACCAAATTCCATATGCACCTTTGTTCTACCAGACAAGCTGGGGAAAGGGTTTATAACAGAGTATAACGATAAAAACAGTACCACCACTTCAAAACAGCTTAAATTGTTTGTAGTGCGCCAACACTGCACACCATACAGTACCATTTAAAACAATTATATTCATCACCTGAACATGATAATCTGAGGATTCAACAAATAGGTATTTGTTCAATAGTGGACTTCACAGAAATTAAAAACAACAATGATGTATTTGTAGCATTTGCAAGCCTCGAGTTAGCCTACTCCACACCCACGCACATCATTAACATAAAAATCCCATTTTCATGATATAAGACAAAATTAGCAACTCTGACACAGAAACCTTTGTTATGGGCTTCTCTCTATAAAGCAGACACCATAAGCAAGCAGCATAGCTTTGCCAAATTGTCTGATGCATGCTTGTCTGATGCACACACACATACACACAAACAAACAAACAAATAAACAAAACAACAGTAGGTACTGCACTTCTTGAGATACCTGACACCATGAGATAACGTATTTACAAAATATCAAAACAAGGTTCATTTTCTATATGTATGACTGCATCTTTTCATGCACTATAAAGAGAAGAAGAAAAAGTAGATCGTAAGCTAGAAGCATCCTCAAAAGCAAAGAGGCAAAATTTTCCAAAAAAGTTCCATAGCAACCAAATTCATGTGCAATATACATAAATCATTCTTAATTTGAAAGACGTAACATATACAAGGAGAATGGTGCAGGGTTGAATCCATACATAGCTAGAACAAAAACCCACAAAAAACCTCACACTTGCATTCAGTTATTATGTGATAGTTATACTACACAGAACATCACCACTAAGCTGACACCAGGGAAGTCTTGGCCAGTGGAAATTAAGCTGATTCTGCAACATCTGCCACCACATACACT